>CM057931.1:8749671-8797701 GCA_030141595.1 Chydorus sphaericus | reverse complement strand
GGTAAGTCTTTCATTAATATTTTTCACATAAAAATATTGTTTACATTTCTGATAAATGGAAGGCCACAGCATTTGCAACTTATGTATCTTATTTAGAATATAAGAACTAACTGACCATGTACACTTAAACAGGATCATGCACTCCTGCCTAGAAAGATCATTCAGAAAATATGAGTTGTAATCCAAACTCTCTGCCAGAATATGACAGCAGCATAGTGGTTTGTGAAGAAATTTCTCAAGATTACACCGAAGTCAATGAAAAAGGTATGTCACATTATCACACATTAGAAATTTAATCTTAATCTGTCTGTGCAGCAACTAGCATTGGGGGTACTAGTTGCAAGTTACAACATATTTCATCATGGGTTATCACTTATTAAGAATCTATGATTGCAAAATGAATTGTAGGCTATCAAAAAGTAGATTAGTCTTTTCTTTAGTAGGAGAGATAATCTAAGTTATAGTAAGCCTCAACTTATTGTCTCAAAAAAAAACTTTCAAGTTATACATCATGCATGTCACACATGCATTCTAGCTCTTTCTCATTTTTTACCCCTTCAAACATAATAGAAAGTTGTGTGAACTTCCTAACCTAATATATATACTATAGGCATATTTTTTTATGAAGTTGGGAAAATCAATCTTATTTGATTACTCTGTGGAAAAAATGTGTTGTTCGGTAGTTCACGCGTGTTCTAGCCACGCGACTTGGACGCGTGCTAGTCCTCTACCCGTTATCGACTTGCCGCCATGTCATCTCCCAATTCTGTTTGTTCAAAGGGTGGGAAAAAGAAAGAGGTCAAATAGAGAGTACTTTTTTCATCACATCTTCTCTTAATGACTCCATGGCCGGATCCTTCCAAGTTAAAAAGAGATACACGCATATATATCGAGCCGATCCTCTTTGACAGGCTACTGAGAGTGACGTCACTAGAGCTCCCGCAGTTACATTAGAGACCCGCTTTTTAGTATAAATTGAACGGATTTCCTCCCCATGATGAGGTCATCTAAAATAACAAATCATACCAAAAGGGTATTAAAGAGACAATAGTAGCATGCGATCTAACGTTCAACCCTCCTCTGAATAATGAAGGGTTGAGCTCAACTAGCATGCTATGCCCTCATTTAGAATTTTGCTTATTGGATCTGTCGACTGCGATATTGCTGAATGAGCGTCAGTATTATTCGAGGTCCACCTTAATTAGGCTTGGTATATGGGAGGGGGAGAACGTAGGTGAGAGCTAGGAGGGGGATGAACGATAGCGGAGAGGGGCTCCAACATGGTACGGTAGCGTGAATGCTTGCTGAAAGTAAAAGAGCTGCTTTAGGGTAAGAGGATGGTACCAATCGGTCTTTCAACCCCTAACCGTATGCAAGGATGGTTCGTGTTGATAAGCCACCGGATGCAAAGACACGTGACCTCACTGCTTGATTTGCGTGCACCACCTCGTTTCAGAATTAAAAGGGAAGAGGGGTTGTTTACGATTCCCACAGTAGTAATGTAAGAGTTTATTATGTTTCCACTTTCCATCATAAAATATTTTTTTTATATAATTTAAGATATAGAGGAATACTGCCAGCGCCTTGGTATTGATCTGAAAGCAAATCCCTCATTAGCTACTTTAGTACGAGAGTGGATATTGCAGCCTTTACCTCGTTATTGGTATCCATGGTAATATAAATTTTTATAAGGCTTTATAATGGTCGTAAAATTTGAATTTATTATTAATTATTTTCCTTCTTTGTTAGCCTTGATACTGGAACCGGCCTCTGGTTCTATTCAAACGCTCTCAACGGTGAATCAACTTGGGAACATCCTCTTGAAGAAATTCATCGCGCGTTAGCGCGTGAATACTGCGACCCACAACACTTTCACGGTAATTAATTAAATACCGTTTAATAATTTGAAATTACGAACAATAAAATAACCTTGAAATAATCTTTCATGCAGAAAGAGGAAATCCCGAAGGAGAATCAGCAGAACCGTCTATGGAACTAAACAGCAAAGAATCCCTTAGTTTATCACCACTTCATCTAGGCCCAACTTCAGCGGCCAAGAATCCTCTACCTCGAGCTTTGGTACGACCACAAATATTATGTTTTCTAAATAATAGTAAATTAAATTTTATTTTTCAAATGATTCAGGCACCTTTAAAAAGAGCACCAAAATTAGAACCAATTTCTTCGACTGGTGTGAAACCTTTGTTGAACCCAATTGCTCCAAATCCGCAAAACTTGAGAACTGAAATTGTTAGGGATGTCTCATTTTCAACGTTTAAACCCAGTGAACCGCCCATATCATCCCTTTTACCGTCCGATCAACTTTTTGAAAAGCCTATCCGTCCAGTTAGTGCCTCTCTCTCTACACGTCCGATTCTCCCTATCACCAAACTTATACCCAGCTCTAACAACGTTTTGAACGAAGAAAAAAGGCCTTTGGTTCTTGATCCTCCAACACCGGATCCCATATCTAATTCACCCCTTCAATCATCGACTCCTGAATCAGTCGAAAGTTTGAAACCTTTGACCACTTTGAGCTTTACCGATCGATTGGCAGCCAAAAAAGCCTCACGATCTAAAGGCAATATTACCGAACCACTAAGCCCCCTACCTAATGATCCAGTGGTTCCTCCGAATATCCCAAACGACAACAAAAAACATGTACAGTTTGATTTAGAATCTGCTGAAATCCGACAATATACGCCCGAATACTCTGAAGAGGCAAGCAAAATGGTTGACAAATCTGAATCGTCTAGTTCTGAAGAATTCTTGGACTTTCGGGATCCTGGTTTGTTGAAACCCATCGGAGAACTCGCCAACTACCCCATTGACGATGAGAAACGCTGGGACATTTCCTTCAGCTCATTTGGTGTGACCAGTACAGCCAAGGAATCTCCTATCAAAAAAGCATCCGGCGCGAGTAAGCTTCAAGTTCAAGAGATAGATGGCGATGAAATGGTAACACGTTTCAATTCGGAATACTGCCCAAGCCCTCTTCCGATTGAAATTCCAGAAAGTAACCAAACAAACAATCAGAAAAATGTGCAAACCGATTCCAAACTCATTCCAGACGAAGAGCAAAATAACCCCGTTATCGACCGTTCATCAATGCAAAAATTGTCAATGGATTCTCTTCGAGTTACGCCTATCCAACGAACTCAATCTTTGGGAGAAGAACAAAAGCGCGAATCCTTTGATGCTGTTCTAGTCAAACCGCCACCATTCGCAATTCCTTTGCAACGCAGCCAATCTATGGGAGAAGAGAAGGGTGGCCTAACCATTCATGTTCCCTCATCCGTGTCAAAGGATCAATATGATTCTAAACTGGTTTCGAAGAAGGAAACTGTTACTTCCTCAAACATAACTCCTCTAGTCCTGGAAGTAAATGCTAATATTGAACCAAACAACGGTAAACTATCTGGACCGACGCGAAAAGATCGACCAGTTATGTTGGCACGCAGCATCACTCGAAATGATTCTCTAGAAGGAACGCTCTTTCCGGTTAATGCAACCGTAAATAAGGAACTTCCCAGTCATTCGGTCGATTCGAAACCTCATCGGAATATTGAACTTTCAACGATAAAATCTGCTAGTCAAGTCTCGTCTCCTATACACGTTCAAGATAAAGTTATCATTCAAGTTCCGCCAGTAAATGAAGCCCCATCCGTTAATCAGTCGGAAAGTGAGTCAGTCGCAAGAGCAACGAATGTGAATACAACGCAAGAAGACTGGCTTCGAATGAAGCTCCAAATGGAGCGGACTTTAGAAGAAGAAAAATCCAAATTAGAGCGATGGTTTAACCAAGAGATTGCGCAAATCAAGAGCCGTTTTGAGAGCGAATTGGTCAACGAGCGGCGGCGAACCGAAGATTTGTGTAAACTAGTTGAGTCCGCCAAAGAGGAAAAGGACAAAGTAGCCCTCAATGAAATCAACCGATTAGAAGAAACGCTGTCCCGATTTATTGACGAGAAGAGCCGGATGCACATTGAAGCTCCGTTGCTCGTTGCCAAGACGCAATCATTCAGACGGAACCGGCTGTTTCGTCCATCATAGTAACTCCTCCCAAAGGGGGCTATTTTCGGAAGAGCCTCAGAATAACATCCGAGTCCAATCGCCATCCAACTCGGAGAGCCAGGTGTCATCCACTCAACTACGGCCGACGAAAGAGAAATCAAAACATATCGAATGTCAGTGCGACAAGCTGCAAAAGCAGGTGGCCCGGGTCGAAAAAGAAAATGCAGCTCTGCTCAAACAAAGAATCTTTCGTTTCAAAAGAGCCCTGCTTCCACTAGGACGAAAAGAAGAGCAACCCCGTCAAAAGCGCAAAGGGATCGTGGTGGATCGTTCAGACATAGACGATGATTCCGGAGAATCCAGCTCCTCTTACTCTGACTGGCGCGCATCTTCAAGAGGCAGAAGCCGTTCGTTGACAAATCTACATTCCTCTCGATAAAACATAAGTGGCAAAGAGGTCCGTCACTCCGGTCCAGCGGGCTCGAGGCTTGCTTTTCAAAATCAAGTTCATAGAAGAGCGGTAAATATTTGCTCCAATTGTAATAATTTTTTAAATATTTATTTCATGTATTCTTTTAATTTACAGTGGATGGACGACTCGCCAACGGACCGCTCAACTGACACGGTGACTTCTGGTGTAAGCAGCGCTGTTTCTACAGGTGATTGGGATACTGGTCCTTGAGCTCTATTCAGAAAATCAGCGGTGATTTACAAGAGGTCTGGTCTCACATCAGGTCCACGCCCACATTCCGCCTACCTTCCAAGCAAAAGTATAAGCCACTACAAAAAAAAAATTGTACAATACCATGTATTATTATTGATTTTCCGAATCCCAGATGCTCCTTGGATGTTGTCAACCGCATCACCATTTCACTATGCGAGCTGCAACTACACTAACACCACTCGCGTTCCATCACACTGGTCCTTGAGTGGATCTACAGTGGAACGAACTCAAGCATTGCGGCTTTGGTTGCAGAGAAACAACCCACAAATTTCCCAGCCTATGCTATGAAACAGAACTACGTTTTTAGAGCACCTGCCACAATTGGATGAAACGACCATATATCACTTACCTGTTCTTCTCTTCTTTTGACGTGATTCTATGAATGTTTTTTGTGAAGGAGGTAATCAAATGACGTGCAAAGGCTATGTTATTTCTTGATTATGTGGTGGATGTTCAATGGTATTATATGACAAGTCAGCGATATATACAGTAACGAAAATGTGGTTATTTTTGGATGTATTCATTCTTTTAAAGCCGGGGCTCCTTTATTATCAGTTTCTTTTCAGTCATAGCATATCAATCAAATCTGCAGATCTATCTAGTTATCTTATATCCGAATCGCAATACCATTGCAGTTGTAACCGAATCAATCTCAACAACAAAAAAACACTTCAGCGCTCTATGGCGGATTTATCTTCTTGTGTATGTGTGAATAGGTTGTCTGAGTTTGAAGGAAAGTGACGTCGGCACATGGAAGAGCATAAAAGTAGAGTGCCACTTTAATCTCGTAGTATTATATTTGCTAAAAAAGACTCCCGAAGGAGTGCAGCTCGTGATGATGACGTTAGTGCTCACTCACGATCTCAGTAAGGCAGAGAATATGAAAATGGAAAAATGTTGTCAGTTTTATATGTTGCATAAACATTTATCTTGTGGACGCATCCACTTGGTGCATTAGAATATTGAAAGATCCTATAAAGGATTTGCTCGGATGAATGCCAATTTGGCCGAAACGCCTTTTCCTATCAGATATGAGGGAGTGGATTACATAGGTAGCGCAAGCACACACATTCTTAGTACACACATCACAACATAAATCTGTGCCCAGAAAAGGATGCATCCGGTTCCCAGCTGTAATTCTTATTGGTGGAACGACACCACTGATGCGACGATCGAGACTGTATATCATGTATACAGGTGTGTCGTCCACTTCCGTTGATCCTTCGTTTTATCTATAAAAAACAAAAACATTCCCGATGACAAAATGTTAATTATAGGTAGTGTGTCCGGATGTATGATGAATTTCATCTACAGAGTCATTTGAATAAGGGCGGTGGTTTTCCCTGTGCTGTGACTCAAATATTTTATAAAATAAATTTTGTTCCCCCGGGAAATATCGAATTGAATGACGCAACTCGACAATTTAAAGCCTGACGCTTTGCACGTTCGCCGGAACTCCAGCAGCCAGAGTAACAAGGCTACAATTAGCTCGTCCTCCTCTTGTCAGCAGGGCGACTCATTTAGGTCCCATCTTCTCCACTCTGTTGATTCATTAAAGAACTTTTGTTGTTTAAAATGAAGAAAATGTAGAACACGATCCTGGATCGCAATAGCCTCAATTTCATGCGACATAGCTCCTTTTTTTTTAGTCCCGCCAACATTTCCTGAAAGAGGATACACACAGCTTTTTCCCTTTATATATTTGGACAAGCTTTCTGCAGAATTCGGTCAACTGTGTTTGTGTACGCAATCTGTAATTAAATGTAAACAAAGAAAATCCTTAAAATGGTCAAGGCGATTTCTTAATTTATTTTTTTCTTCTTATTATTTTGAGCGTCTCTCCTAGAAATATAGTGTTTGCGGAATGAAGCAGTGTTTAAAAAAGTTAGATTTCTTTAAAATGTTGTAATACAGCCATTGAGGCGCATTTCACTCGACATTTTTAACAACTACCGGAACCCATCAGCAGCACTTGTGAGTCAATCATCTTTGGTATGAAAACGTTAAAATATTTTCTTCCTGTGGGGCTTTCATCAGGTAGTACGTTCTTCATGAATTGACAACTTGATAGCCTGATAGATCGGTTGGCTCGTTAGGTTTATAAGAAGAATTCGGTTTTGCTTTCTCTAAAATTGAGTGGTGTCTACCACTCATCTAGACACGGTAAAATAAACACAAATTCCTCATTTTTTTTTTATGGAACGACAGCAGGCAAGTGTTCAAGAATGAAGAAAAATCTTTTTTTTAAATTAAGCTGTTTAAAAAAACGCAAATTCTTTTTTTATTTTAAACAGTGTTAAAAAGAATATGACTTTTTCAACATTTCATATTGAAGATGATTGAGGTATCGATATTTGAACAGCTAGTGTGGGGCCAGGACTCGTCAGCGTAACTCTTCTCTCTACAGGGGAGGTCGTCTCTCACGACGCCGAGCGGCTTTCACCCAAACAACAGCAACCGGTCTCGATGTTTTTAAAAGGCCAAAACATATTTAGTCAATACCGCTGTCGGTAAAATATCGAGGCATCTTTGACCCATACTCAATTGAAGAGCTTCAATTCTAGGCCGGGATGCAGACACATATGTATATATATGTATAAAAAGAGAGAGCCAAAAAGACATAAAAATATACGTTCGCATTGACCATATTCGTATACGCGGGCACTTTCAACTGCCGCCGCGGTTCGAGAGAGGAGAGAAAACTATGCTATATATCGATAAGATGGCGGGTGAAGAGTATAGCTATAGAAGCGGCTCGACTGGTGTACGATGGAATGCGCCGGGAACGCTGCTTCGTCTCGAGTTTGACGCGTAGTGTACTCAAAGGTAAGAAAACGGGCGGCCATCTTTTTGACATGGGCGGACGACATCTTTCCCCTTCTTACCTGGTTCACGCTCGTATTTCACCGTTTCTCGCTCGCAAATAGCGTTCTTTACCCGCCCAGTTGATACTGTCTTAGCCCTTGAAGCCGGTCGTCCAAATTGCACAGTGTCACAACAGTCAGAGACAAATCTAAGTGTTATTATTTTTTCCTACATTCTACCTCTCCCCTACTCCACTCGCATATGTAGTCGCCAGTGCCGAGAGATGGGAATTTTGTTTCATCGTGAACGTTCGTGAGTGAACTAGAGAAGAAGAGTAAACCAAACGCGTTCCTCTGCCAGCTCCATTGAGGGCAACCCTCTCACTTCCCTTCTGCTGAGGTATTTTTAATTATTTCTACAGTTACTAACTAATTTTGTGCATTTAAACTTGTGGCATCATCCCACTTGTTTTCCAGATTTGAACATTTCACTCAGCTAGCATTGCTCTTTAGATAGTCTGATCGTCAACTTTGGTGTGCACTTACTTCATCCTTCTGTTAGAAACACAAGTTTCCTTTCGTAATCACTAGAACAAAACAAAATATAATCTACCCAACTAACTTTTCTCTCTCTACTTTGTGTTTTTGTCATCTTCTTATTGAATATGCCAAGTCCTTATCATAATTTTTATTTAATTTAAATAGAATATTGTTAAATATCTCACTTCTACTACCCGGTACACATAGAGCATATCAATTTTGGCTAGCTAACAAGACAGATGCGTTGACTGTCCAAGCCGAAATTCTACCGGCTTTACCCTTGTAGAATTTGAAATTCTGTACGCCGTTGTTAACAACAGTCATTTTTATATTTTTGTCCTTGCCAGATAAACTTTGGGATGTGTGTTTATGTATTCTACTTCACCTGAATGTTAACACCTCAGCTGTTATAGTCTCCCATTTCGATTTTTATGATTGGTTTTTAGAGTATTATGGAGTGTTTGGGGGCTCTTTAACCGACGATTATTCAATATTTACTCTGAATCGACTAGTATGAAATATATAGTTTATGTGTGGTCTATTTTTGCAGGGAATATGTACCTTTTGACCGGATCTTCTGCTCATTAGTTCAATTTAGCGACTGACATTTGGAGCTGAAAACATCCCCACTGCTACTTTACTGGTTCCACTGTCAACAATGTCAGCTGGGATGAGGACTACTTTGCCAACTGTTCCTGAATCCCTCCCTTCTGATCATGTCTCCACTGCCAAGGTAAAAGAGATAATGTTTGTATTTTTAGAAGAGGCATAACAATATTCTAATTTTAGTGAGTTTAAGCTGAAGTTATTCGTAGATTATTAGTTAACAATCAATCTAAGAATATCAAGAGGTTTCTCTACACTATTTATACCTCACTTGAAAATATATATATATTTTTTTACTTTTTGGGTTTGGCTTAATTAAAAGGATTCTTTCAATCACAAGTGACAGAATTGCGAGGAAAGAAGCAATTAAGTCGTCATGCACGAAAGTAACATATGTCTTTCTTGGTTCGGAAGTTTGTAATTGATTTTGCCCTCCATCGGAAGTGGACACTCAAAGCTTCTTTGGTCATCGTTTTTTTTATTCTTATGGCCGAGACGACGGTGGCGATCGATTGCTATTATTTGTACACACTTACGCCTTCCCTTGCGTTGGTGAATTAAGTTTGAAACACCGTAACGCGGAGCGCAGGTTGTTGAACCTGTGGCGCGGAAAGCGGCTGCTCCACGGGCCTCTACTATGACTGAGCAGTGAGCCCATCGCATTTTAACCAAGCGTGATAAAAAGAGAGAGAGAGAAAGAGAAGGATGGAGAGAACGAGAGAAATAAAAAAAAAGGAGCGCTGCGCTGCCAAAACCACACCTTTTGTGTGCTGTTTTCCTGTTCAGTGTCAGTCGAACGCTCGTCCGTTCGAGTCTGACCGAACTCGCCACCACTTTAGGGTTTGGCTTTTTGGTTTAGTGCACCCCCCTCATCCCTCCCTATTCTCCTCTCACGTGATGATGATGTGGTGAATCATTCATGCTATCAGCCGATTGTCTTTCAGCAACAACAACTCTATTGGATAACGATATCAAATATTCAGAATGGGCAACAAGGCTGCTGTAATTCCCCTTCCCTTTCCCCATAACTACTTATTATCTCAACCATATTTAAAAGGAATTTCCTTGTCTTTATTTGCAGGTCAAAACGACGCCAGTCAAGACACCTCTACGACCGGTAAGTTAAAATTTACACACTCAACTTCATTCCGTACCGTAATCAAGTTTAGCACAGAAATGACTGCGGTTGTCATTTACAAACAACAGACCCGTTTAAATCTGGCAAATCGTATCTGTCTAGTCTCTAGGTTAGATTGGATCTCTACAGTGTTTTTACGTTGCACTCCTTATCTTACTTTGTGTGGAAAAAAGTAACAACGCCCGATTACACATAAGCCCCAACCTTTTGTCTTTTCCCTTCACTTGGTCCGCTTGAGTTGTGATTTAGTCGAGGTTAAATGAGTATTTTAAACTTTATATCACGCGAAGAAACATCTTTATATTTAGCCGTCTACCGGTGTTTGCATCGCTAGACGGCAAGACAAAACCGGTGGCGCTTAGAGCGATCCTTTCTTAGTGCAAGTTAGCAAATGTGCGGGCTGCGCAGTCGAAAAGTCAAAGACCAAAATCGGCAGTTTTACTAAAATGGAACTGAGTCATCCAAATATAAAAGAATAGAAAACGAGCACATGACTGTTATTACTTGTCGATATTTACAGGTGCTTGTGAACTTGATTTTGTGCATCTTTTGCACCTTGCGTATATAGTTTCTCGTGTCGGCATAATAACAGGGCCCCGTTAACGCGTCGAGTCGTTTGGAGTGACGTCATCCAGCCAACCTTGAGGGGCTTTTGAGGTGGGAACGCAAGGGTCAAGCCCTCTTATTTGAATACGAGAGAGAGACTAGCATCGTCCATGTTGTGTAACCTCGAGCATTTGGGATTGATTTTTACCAACCTTGGGCAAAGACAAAAAAAAATTAACTATTCCCACTATTCATCCTTCCGACCAAGAGGTTTATGCTTCCGCCTGACCAATCACCAGGGCTTTTGTTCGGGAGACGGAGAAAAGTTGGGTGTAATGAGAAAAGATATCTTATCATCAGCGAGGCGAAATGAAAAGTCCATTTTCCCTCGTGGCGTCAGCTATATAAAAGAGACCAGCCCCGCAAGAAAGAAAAATGATAGAAGAAAAAATAAAAAAATAAGAAACTTGTTTTCTTCAGCACATTTTTTTCCTTCTCCTATCGAAGAGTTAGTTGCAGCCGCCGGAGGATAGCGTGTAAATTTGTGAATGGAATGGCGTGTCATTCCTTTCCGGTGAGGCCCAAGGCCTTCCCGACAGAAGATGAGAAAGGAAGAAAAATCAATAATATGAGGATCTTCAACCTATTGAAGCAAAATCTTTTTATTTTACGATTACCTACTTCAATTCGAGAAAATGTACTTTTATATCAAATGGAAAAACAAATTTTACAATATTTGTTTTCTTTTTCCGTGTATAGGGTTCTGATGGCAGCAGCGGTGGAGGAGGTGGAGGGAGTGCGTCCGCGTCCGTCCGGAGCTCCTCGCGGCGCACATCGGAGGAGCCACACATTGGCAAATACCGGCTACTCAAAACTATAGGCAAAGGAAACTTCGCCAAAGTGAAGCTGGCCAAGCATATTCCTACAGGGAAAGAGGTAGGCGATAATTGCCGTTTTCTCCATTTCTGTTTCCATTGTACCTTGTTTTTTTTACCTCCAACGTAATGTAACGTAACGTCCGAACTGCTGCGTAATTTACTTTTACGGTCCAAGTGGGCGCCCTCTTTCCTCCTTTCTTTCGTTACTCGGCACCACCGTTAATTGTGTTGGCCCGGCTATGCTTCACATGTTTTTCCAGCCGGTGTCCATATTGTGTTGCCATCGTCTATGTTGTGTCTCGCGCACGTGACCCATTTTGGTCCGTCGTCATCGTCACCGCAGTTCTGCCTATTTTCCTAACGGTTTGCTATTTTTTTGTTTCACAGGTGGCTATCAAAATCATCGATAAGACACAGCTAAATCAGGGAAGCCTCCAAAAGGTAAGCTTTCTTCCGTTTCCTTTTTTCCCGCAATATTTCGTTCGTGACTTTGAAATTAGGGAGTCAACTTTTTCCCAGTTCCTATACAATGCAACATTTCCATTGTATTTCCTGTATATTTCGCTTCTTTTTTATTAACTCATAACCATATTCCCACCTATCATTCAAAACGAGAAATAAAACCTAGTATTCAATTAAAAACCCCACAGTCATAACGTCTCATGGTATGATTCTGGCGGGATTGCTTAGCAGGGGCTTTTATAAAGCCCTTTTACGACTTTGAACCCATCGCCTTTGCACTTTCTCCGGAAAAAAAGAGTGAAGGGCTCTTCTGTTCCCCTGAAGTGCCATGAAACACAGTAATGAGCACTATTTTCTTCTTTTAGCTTTTCAGAGAAGTCCGAATCATGAAGATACTGGACCATCCCAATATCGGTACGAATTTATGAGCTCTCTGTTGCTTTGTTCTTCTATTTACATTTTCTATTGTTTGCAGTGAAATTATTCCAAGTGATAGAAACAGAAAAGACTTTGTACCTGGTGATGGAATACGCTAGCGGCGGCGAAGTCTTTGATTACTTAGTGCTCCATGGCCGCATGAAAGAGAAGGAGGCTCGCGCGAAATTTAGACAAGTAAATATTTACCTTTTTCCCCCGCTATTTTTGTCTCAGTTGTGTAATCGTATTTTGTTAACGTCTCGCCCTTCCTTCACAGATTGTTTCTGCGGTTCAGTATTGTCATCAAAAGAGAATCATTCATCGAGATCTGAAGGTGATATTTCCCCTGCCGACAGCTATTTTACCTATTACTTATTTTATTTTGCATACGATGCTGTAGGCGGAGAATCTATTACTGGATAGTGAGATGAATATCAAAATTGCCGACTTTGGGTTTAGTAACGAGTTCACGCCCGGGAGCAAATTGGACACATTTTGCGGGAGCCCGCCCTACGCTGCGCCTGAACTCTTTCAAGGTAAATTAAAGTTCAACCCCTTTTTTCCTTGAAATCTAAAAATGATTTCTACCATTCCACTCACGATTTTCATTTTATTTTACAGGAAAGAAGTACGACGGGCCGGAAGTAGATGTCTGGTCGCTAGGAGTCATTCTGTACACGCTGGTTAGCGGTTCGCTGCCCTTCGATGGGTCTACGCTGCGGGAGCTCCGAGAGCGAGTTCTACGAGGGAAGTACCGCATCCCTTTTTACATGTCGACCGACTGCGAAAACCTTCTCAAGAAATTCCTCGTACTGAACCCGACGAAGCGAGCATCCCTCGAGGTAATGATTTCCCTCCTGTGAACTGCCTTTTCGCCTTTTAGGATCGCTTGTTTAAAAGAAATATAAACAGGCGTATCGAATTTTTTACTTGTTTCTACAACATATTTTGTATTTAATACTCTTTAGGCCATCATGAAAGACAAATGGATGAACATGGGTCACGAAGAAGATGAACTGAAGCCTTATTCTGAACCGGAAGTCGACTTGTCCGACTTGAAACGGATAGAGATACTGGCCGGCATGGGCTATAACCGGTCTGAGATCGAAGACTCGTTGAAGACTCAAAAGTACGACGATGTCTTTGCCACCTACCTTCTGCTGGGACGGAGATCAACGGATGTGAGTTTTTAAGATATAATTTTTCGATTCCTTCTAGAATCCTTTCATTTATTTTTTCGGTTTTAGCTGGAAAGCGATGGATCTCGGTCAGGGAGCTCTTTGTCACTCCGAGGTGTTCCTCCACGGACAGAGTCTGCAGTGGCGTCCGGACCGACTTCTCTGGTCCCTTCGTCGGGTCACTCGTCACAGGCGTCAACTGGATCCACGACGGGCTCAACCAATGCGTCGGGACAGCGGAGTGTCCACCGATCCATTTCGGCTACCTCGTCCAAACCTGGTGGACGTCGGGCGTCATCAGGTGGTGAAACACGCGAAGCCGCGACGAACGCTAGTGCCTCAGGTGCCACTGCAACGTCAGCTGCTGCTGCCGCTAGCGGGACGACAACAACGGCAGGGGTCAACCCGTCCTCGGCTGGTTCTCGGGCTTCCACGGCCGCAACGCCCACGTCTGGTAACCACATCTCGTCAGGCGGTGCGCCCACCAACTTCTTCCGCCGTCAGAACACGGTTGACTCGGCCACCATTAAAGAGACATCCGCCCGGCTTGGAGCGGCCAATGCCGCCGGCGGTGGGCCAACCGGAGTCAGGCCCCTTGCCTCACCTGCCGCCATCAAGAATGCGACAGCCAACGCGACAGGTACATGTTCTCACGAAGGCCTTAATCAGTCACATTCCGCTACCTTTCTTTTTTTTTCTTGTATTGTTTCACCGATTCGTTAAATTCCATATTAAGGAAATATTATTTTACACTTGACACAAATCAGTTTACAGTTAACTTTTCGCAATCAAATTTTTTAATGTTGTCGTTTTTGTGAATTGTAGCAAACGCCGGTGCTGCAAGTCCGAGTACCAGTTTGTTCGGGAAACCGCGGGGGTTGACGAAATCCAACACGATGGCAGCGAACGCGAACCGTACGCTAGGACCAGCTGGAACGGCATCGGTCGGGCGTCGTTCTACGATCGGTTACGAATCCAAGTCTTCCTCGAGCGAAAAAACCAACACTATCGGCAGCGACGCTCTCTCTACGTGAGTCAACACTTTTCTAATTTACATATTCGTGGGTCTTCCATTTCTTTTCTTGGAAAAGCATATATAAACCTCTCAACGAGAGATTCGAGTATCGTTTCCATCTCTCCCTGTCAAGGGTGGAGTGCACGCTGTCATGATGACGGGTTATTGGCGATATTGGTGTCTCAAGTAGAGCATGATATGACATTTTTATATCGCAACGGTGGGTTGCTTCTTACGATCAGCAGTTTTCTTTTTGCCGCCGATTTTTAAGACTCTTCGCCCTTTTATTTCCCGTCATTACCGACGCCCCCAAATCGGGTAGAATCCCGTTAGATTATTTCCTCTTTCTCTGGTTACGCTCATAGAAGGCGTGACCTACGTTCCTTCTGCTCGTTTTATCCACTTTACCAAATAACCCTTTAAACAATCATTTCGGCTCCTGTCGGCTTTAATGTTTTCATTGTTTGTTCGTTCCATATTTCACTTTTCTTTACTCGTATGCAGTAAAGCCTCCATTGTTTGTTTGTGTATTGATTTATTTTTCCCTAACTGCATCCTTCTTTTCCGCGCGCACATGTGCGTACATTCACACTCTTGTGACTGCTGTTGCCGCGTCCTCCTTCTCCTCTTCCTCTTCATCCTTCCAGAGGGACGGAGACCAAAGTCAAGGGTCACGTCAAGTCGGCTTCCATTTCCACAGCGGTTCGGAGTGAGCTGAACCCGGAGAGCTCCTCGCCCGCACTCGACCCTCTCCGCATCAGGTAGAGTTGACTACGTGCTTTGTTTGTTTTCCCCTTTTGGCTTCATTACTAAACTTGTCTTGGGTCGACACTTGGCTATCGCTCTGAGATATGAACTAACCTAACCTAACCAATTCGTGCTTACTTCTTCTCATTGGTAATGGGATCTCCAAAGCTTTTCCTATTTGATTGTTGTGTAAGCCCCTCTATCTTCCTAGGTCACGAAAGAGTTATTCTGGTAAGCTGGGGTAAATCCTAAACATTTCCAGCTACTATACTTTTAAGTTCTGTATCAGCCCAGTCACGTCATTCACTGATTCAGTCATACACGCTGTTATTGATAATTTAATAAAAAAAATTCTCCATCTCGTTTTTCTTACAATCTTTTAAAAGGAACAGTGCTGGTAGAACGGTGAGTGGAGCTCCTGGCACTACAGGAAGCGTCGGCGGTTCGTCGTCTGGAGCTGGGACACCAACTGGAGGAACGGCGGGCTCGTCTAGCGTTGCTAACCGCTTCACGCCGGGTGCTTTCCCGCGTAACGTTCCCAGTCGCTCGACATTCCACAGTGGACAGAACCGGCCCCGGAACCAGGCGGCCACCTACGGAGGAGCCACCGGTGGAATGGCTGGTGCCGACTCCTCCGGTCTTGGTCCTTCTTCGCGGACGTCCTTTTTCTCTAAGCTCTCGTCGCGATTCTCCAAGCGGTGAGTCATTCCTTTTCCATGTTCTTATTCTCCATGGTGATTGATAAGTAGAGAAAGAAACAATTAAGTTAAAATAGTAGCCTCAGAGGTGTATTTTTTCAACTGACAACGACAGGAATTCCTTTCAGCTTCATCATTCGCAAATCAAAGCGTGTTTATATACTGTGGTCGATCCTTGTTGTCTCTTTTAACATTTTTCCCCATCGATGGGTTGTGTTTCATTTGGTACATGTACAGTTTATATATTTACATTTACATTTCATCGTCTGTCGCCTATTTTTTTCTCTTTGTCGGATGTGAAGCAAAGGAGAGCCTGGTTGTAAATTGATTAGTACGATTCCCAAAGAGAAGGGAAATAATTTTTTTTATTTGTAAAAAGACCCGCTTTGTCGGTTTGTTTTATCATAAATGTCGTTTTGTCCTTGTATTCATATAGACCTTACACCTTAATTTTGATAATAGAAAAAAGAGAGCAATATTTAAAAAAATTAGTACACATTTTGGAAAGAAAAAAGGAGTTTTTATCTTAGACGTGGGGTATGCTATTTTTACAGTAGTAACGTAAATGATGACCAAGTGAAGCCGCGATCCCTCCGCTTCACGTGGAGCATGAAGACTACTTCCTCGCGCGACCCTAATGAAATCATGATGGAAATCCGCAAGGTATTCACAATCACTCCCCCATATAAAACAAAAGCAATTTTTGAAATTTTCGGATTGAGTAGATGCTATTTTCCGTTTTCATTTTTTTTTCTTTTGGATCTTGGACTAGCATTTTTTTTGTTTTACACATTTCGACACCTTTTTTATTATTTTTTCCAAATTTCATTTTTTTTGTGCGTTTCGGCTCTTTGTCCACTGATCAATTAGTAAATGACCACACACTATCCGCAGCTCACTATCCGCCCTTGCATGCTCTTCCTCCCATCCTATTTTTTACTTTCCCTTCAATTCCTACCTTGACTGTTATCTACTCATAATTTAACTTGTAAGAATGGAGATGACGATTTGCTCGCTTTCTTACCTCATAGTGGCGGTTGTCAGCTTGTAGTGTGATGGTATCTGAGGTGATGGTGGCTACCGCAAGGTGAAGGTTTACGCTTGGTTAGATTCAGAATTATATGCACTACCTTTTCATGTCGGCTTTTTATTTCTTCGAGGTGACAAGTTTATATTCTAACAAACTCTTCTTCAAATGTTTCGTTTCATTGTTTTTATTTATTTTATATTATATATATTCATTTGTTTAACCGGTTGGTTCAAAAGACAATATTCCTTTCCGACTGGGGGTTAGTTTGTTTTTCATATCGTCCAACAACCTCCCCGGCTTTTCCAATTCACCATTCATACTTGATTTTATTTTTCGATCAAGTCGTTTTATAACGAGCAAACAAAGACGTGAAACCCCTTTTTTCCTTCAATTTATTTGAGTTTAAAATTACAATTTCACCTTTTTTTTATCAGACAGTTCACATTATAGAAGTTTGGTTTGTGCGTGCGTGCTATTAGTAGTTTTTACTTAGTTTAAAATAAATTGATTCCCTAAAATTTCGCGAAAATGTGAATGAAATACCGAGAAAAAGCCGGGCAGGTTTCCATCATTTTTTCTATCTTGTTTCTACTCCCTCATTCATGTGCTGTTGTTACTGTATATGTCTGTTTTGTGTAAGCTTTAAAAACGCATACGGAATAAGTTTTATTTATGAAAAAAAGTGTTAAACATTTTTGAAGATGGATGTTAATCGTCTTATGTTTCCTCATGTAACAAAAAAAAATAAAGGTTCTTGACGCCAACAACTGCGACTACGAACAGCGCGAGAAGTTCCTCCTCCTCTGCGTCCACGGCGACCCAAATACCGACTCCCTTGTCCAATGGGAAATCGAGGTACGTAAAAGAGCGGTATTTTTATTATTCTCTCCTTCTGGGTGTGCCTGCCCACAGGATTGCCTTATTTTATGCTCTGTGAGTTGAGAAGGGGATGGTGAAGGTAGGTGGAATTCGGATGCTAGACGTGCCTGTCGTGTGTAATCGCCCCGATGTCATCTCGACACTGGAGCCGCATTCCATCATGGAGGCAGCAACCCTAAAGCTGAAACCGGTTCTTTCCCCTTCTCATCCTTTTATTTTTATTTTTTATGAATGAAAAAACGAGTCTTTTCTATTTTAAAAAGATGTTATTAGCCTCTTACTTACGATTCGTTTTGATTATTTGCAGGTATGCAAACTACCTCGGCTCTCCTTAAATGGTGTCCGCTTCAAGCGCATATCGGGAACGTCGATCGGATTCAAGAATATCGCTTCAAAAATAGCCAACGAACTGAAACTGTGACTACCGGTCGTCTCCGATGATTCCGAATCGGAGCGCGACTGATTTTTTGATTGTAATGCAAAAGAAAAAATTAACTATCAAGATGAAGAATTTGAGAAGAAAGATTCAAGATTGTACAACTTTTAAAAAACAAATCAATAAAGAGGGATCATGCAAGCTCCCTCTCCTTAACCCCATTGTCCCAACCTCTCCCTCCTTGTGCTCTTTGTGTCCGAGTGAGAAGGAAGAAAATATTTGGTAAACGCTCACGTTTTCTTATTGTTTTTTCTCTCTCTTACTCTCTCTTCTATTTTATGTATAGCACCCTGATGCGTTGATTAAAAATTTCATAAACAAAAACAAGAATTCTTCAGATGGTGTAAAGTTAAGGAAAAAACCGGGTTGAGATAGAGGACTATTTGATTCATCTTTTTGGTTAAGGTTGGAGGATGTTCTATCCCCAATTTTTCCAATTTCCCTTCCTGCCTGCCCATTTCCCTGTATCAACCACTTCTCTTTCTTTCTTGCCAATGGAGAGAAGAATCATAAGAAGAGAATTGGTATCTCTACCACAAAACTATTTATCGGAACAATTGTAAAGCTTTCAATGTTTTCTTTCAACCTTCTTACAAGACAAAAATCCCTCTTCCATCGTCCTCTATCCAAACACAAAAACAAAACACTGTCCACTTTATTCAGATCGACATGCAAAAAAAAAAAAATTACCAAGACGTCGTTCGAGCCGTCAATTGCATCGTGTTGTATTTTTTCTCTATTGTTTTCACAGCCCCTTTTGAACTGTTTTCCCGTTGAATTTACTGCAGATTGTGTATAGTGCGTGCGTGAGTGCGTGCAGAGGGGGTCAAAAGGGCGCGAGGGCTAGCTAATACGGTGTCGATTTTGTGGTATTTACCTCCCAGCTCTTATCACATGTCATTTTCGTTTTTCTTTTGTTCCTGTCAATTTCTTTTTCTTCTTCTTTATATCTTTCTTCACCCTCCCATTCTCGTTGTGTAGCTCTACAATGATAGTAGCAAAAAAAAAAAAAAGAATTAGGACAAATCCTAAGGTATTGGTGGATTAATTTTTTCTACTCTCTGATCTACTGATTAACCTGCCCATTTGTTTACATTTTACACACAGCCCTACACGTTTCTTTTCGTACAATGTTTTTTTTTTTTATAGATGATTAATTTCATTATTATTATAATTTTCACAAATTCGGAACATATAATTTCATCTCTCAACCCCGTAAACCTTCACACCTTCTGTTTTCATCGCATCATGATCCACACTCCCTGACCTGCTGCACCGTATTTCCTCTTTTTTTTTGTATGGAAAATGAGCTGTACACGATTTATTCCTCATGATTTTTTTCTCTCCTTTATTTTTGTCGGTTATTACTATATTTCGTATCGTTTATTATAACTTTCTCACGTATTTACCTCGGGGGGACGTGAAAGAGATCGTCTCCTCACCTTCCTCAATTTTTTTTTTGTCGGCCTCCCTTTGGAGTTATACATAGTAAAGAAAACAAGGACCCGTGTACACAGGAGTTACAAACTTGGCTATTTTCTCTTCCATTATTTAGCTATTATTTTCTTTCTCTGTCTCTGCTGGAACCAACTACGCGATTCCCTCACCCTTTGTAAAACGGAAGATGGAGCAGCGTCCAACGTTGAACGATACCCAAATCAAATTCGTTGTTGACAGCCAATCAACCAAACCAAAACATTTTATAGGGCTGTGAGGGGTGAGAAGATTGTCATTCCTGTGTGTACTCTGAACATTGTACATAAAGTGTGGGCTTTTGGGAAATGTTTCCGATGATGCTGACAGATGTGATTGAAGTATGCGACTGTGTAATCCCTTGACCTGCCAAGTACAGTATCGTAGTTCTCTTTCTTTCTCTCAAAAGGTCTTGTATTTGTCTTTTTATTTCATCATGAACTTGGTGAAAGAAGCATAGTCTACGGCGTCCGGTGGCAGCGTACGATGCTCAGTCGAGCTGGCGTCGGCTGGCAATTTGAGCCCTTTGATGGCCGTCCACATTTCTTGCATTTCATCAGAATGAAAAGGCTCTCCAGATCCAGTCAAAGATAATTCCAACTCTCTTTTTGTCAAGTAGCCTTTGAAAAAAGTAGCATTTTAATTTCTACTTGTCTCCTAGCCTTTTAAGCATTATAATAGTTAAAATGTGAAAGCCCGCCACTTGATTTACCTTTTCGATCTGCATCAAGAGTTTGGAAGGCGCGTAATATTTGATCCTCCGTAGCCGATTGAAATCTTGAAAAAAATACGCCTGTTATTTACGGCAAGTAAATTGGATATTCATCCTATATAATACGTGCAGTACCTTTTCTGTTGTAAAATGCTGCTGACAGCCGGGACAAATTTTTGGAGTGCAACGAACCCGTGAGTACCATCTCCTTCCATAGCTGTCACCAGATGTTGCAGCTCAGATTCGGATGGGCAACAACCTTTTTATTTAAAGCTTTAGTCATTAAACCAAAATATTATTTAGTACGAAAAATATTTACTCACCCAGTGATCGGATGATCGTTCCCACTTCCCGTACGTCCACAGTTTCTGTCTTCTCCGAATCAAAGACTAGAAAGGCATCCGTAGCTTGTTTGACGAATGGGCATTCTGCCATTGGTGCAGGATGATTAGGATTTCCAACACTTTTGCTGGTGATAATGAGCTGGTCACTCATTTTCAGTCGCCGATTCACGAAATTGATCAAACAAAAATGCCGCCGCGTTTCACTGTTGCCATGGCAATGTTTTATGTTTTGATTTCCTATAAGCTCATACTTCTATTTAGGGCACTTATATAATAAAAGGTAAGCAATCAAGCGATACGTAAATGCTGGTTTTCCAGCTTACGCAATCAAGGGTATATTCTTGTTTTGTAGATAATACTTTGAAAATTCCACAGATTATAGGGCATGGCCTCTCGCTACGTGCTTTGCTACACGTGATGAACAAAGTACGACGTAGTTAAAATCGGCACACGCTGTATTTGAAACTTCCAGGGTTGCTGTGTCAGTGACAAAATAAGACCCATAGGACTACATTAACTCCTCCTATTTTACTCTTAACAACATCAAGCTGTGTCAACATAATGGATAGGAAAGATTTTTATCGTGAGGGAGGTACACGGGAATGTCGAAACCGATACAATCACATACTTTGATGATAAAACTATACGAAGCCTTGACTATGCGCATAGAAAACTGTTGGGTCATCCGTCTTAAATTTCAGTTGTTCCACCATCAAAGAATTTGAAACTTTGCTCTCCCTTAAAAATGGAATTTCTAGTAAATTTGTCAACTTTTTTCGTTCTATTTAGTACCTTGTTTAGCTTGGGACAGAGTGGCAAAATCCTTGTGGTAATGCCTTTCGCATCCACAAGTCATAAAAACACCTTGGTTCCTTTAATGACAGCTCTGGCGGATCGAGGTCACCAACTTACTTTCATAACTGGAAAGCCTACAGAGCAGCTTCGTGATAATTCCAATATCACAGAGATTGTCGTAGATATGAAGATTGAGTTCAGTATCGACCAACCGAATTTATTGGGCGCCAAAACTTTCTTTCAATCGGTCGTGGACGACCCATTGTGGACCAAGTTAAAGTTCATGGAAACATTTAAGCATATACCAGAGACTACAATCAATAGCACGCTGAGTGATCCGCAAGTGCAACGGATGCTCCATGGAGAGGAACGGTTCGATCTCGTCTTAATATCGTTGGTAACCGAGTACGTAGGGACACCGTTCGCATGGCACTTTGGCTGCCCTTTCATCTTCTTCAGTCCCAATGTGATCTTTTCAGATCTTCCATTTGTTCTGGGTGACTGGGAACACCCTCAATATGTTCCATTCATGGTCACTTCTTTCACTGATCGAATGAATTGGATGGAGCGCATCGTCAATACTTTCCTAGTTCACTTCATGTCCCAGGCTCCCAAAAGGTATTACGTTCCGCAGTTAGACCAACTTGTGCGCCATTACTTACCCGGCTATCCGTCAATGGAACAAGTGGAGCGGAACGTAAGTATGGTATTCACCAATACGCATCCGAGCTTCAGTTATCCGCGAGCAAATCCGCCCAATGTCATCGAAATTGGAGCTCTCCATTGCCGTCCAGCTCAAACATTGCCCAAGGTATGATACATATTGCTCTGTATTTTTTAAATTCACAAGTAACGTATCTTTAACGGCAGAATCTAGCAGATTTTGTTGAATCTTCCGGTGAGAACGGATTCTTTGTTTTCAGCGTAGGATCGATCATTCAAATGGTAAGTAGTATTTCCTATTGACCCTTGTACTGTTCATCAGTTGTTGTATTTCTCAATGAGCAAAGGTCTTAATTCAAGGGCTTTGTTTACTAACCGAACGTAGTTTTCTGCGCCTCACTTTGAAAACAGATACAACAAACAAATAATAAATAAAGATAACGATAGTAACCAATGGTTTATCAAGGTTATCAATTTGCTAATTTTGCGAATATTTTCCCTTTGTTACCATGGCAGAATGAGATGCCCGAACGAATCCTCGACATTTTCAAAAGAGCATTTTCACGAATTCCACAAAAGGTCATCTGGCAGTGGAGAAATCCCGACAAGGATCTAAAGATGCCGTCCAATGTCCTCGTATCAAATTGGCTGCCTCAGCAAGATGTTCTTGGTATTTTACGAGCTTAATATCCAACATATGTTAAGGGAACATGCAATCTAAACACACATATTGCTTTTGCTACAGGTCATCCAGGATGCAAAGGGTTCCTCACGCGTAAGAAACTATATACTATTAATCTAGCACTCTAATCAAAGCTTTTGAAAGGGGCCATTGTACTCATGATTTAATCATAACAGATGGAGGATTATTGAGCACACAAGAAGCTGTGTACCATGGAGTGCCCGTCATTGGGCTTCCATTTGTGTCGGATCAACACCATAATATGATGAAAGCTATCAGGGATGGTTATGGGATCGTCTTGTCTTGGAGTAATATTGACGAAGAGCAATTGTTTAGTGCTCTCATAGATATTGCGTATCAACCTAAGTAATGAATTTATTCATTAGATGCAAGAAGAAGAAATTTACTGATATGATTTTCTCACAGGTACCAATCAGCTGCAAAAAGGAAACAATCGCTGTTGAGAGATCAGCCGCAGTCTCCGTTAGATAGAGCTGTTTTCTGGACTGAGTACGTCATTCGACATAAAGGCGCACCTGCACTAGAGCTTGGTTCACGCAATTTAAATCGATTTCAGCGCAGTCTTCTCGATGTTTACTTTGTTCTGGCCTTATTTTCAATTGTTCTTTTAGCCTTTGTTATCATGATCGTTCGTGTTATTAGTTTTCAACTATATAGTAATTTGACAAAGAAGGAAGTATAGTACACGAACTCATTCTGATAAGAAGCGTATTTTGTTGTCTTTGTATTTGCTATCACATCATCAGCTACTAATAAAGATGTTTTTTAAAAGGCTGTATAAAATTCCTAATTTTAAATACCCGTCTTCTTGTCCCTTGTACAACAATTTGGTCCTATCTAATATAAACTGATCTCAAGTTGCTGATTACAATTATTTCCGATAAACTTCAAAAGTTAGTACACATTACAGAATCATTATCCAGATACTTACTTTAAATATGCGCAAATTTGTGGGAAAGCTGGAATTATAAATCTAATGACTTTTGCATTCATGCATGTATTCATACATAAACGATTGAAATTGTTAAAACTTTACTGTTATCTTTAGCTGAGAACCTTGTCATATGTTTAATAGATGTATACCAGATAAATTATAGTCATGCTTCACTTCTATCCTAAATTGCCAAAATTTGGAAAATAAATGCCATATTATATTCACTAACTTCTAGTAATGGTCCCCTCTAAAAAGTTTGCTGCCTGCGCCTATCTTAGTAAAGTAGCTCCAGATCCAGATGCACAACGCAAATGTTCCTCAATATTATACTAATTTTGAAGAATATTTGCATTAGCTATAAAAAAATTATCCTGATTCTAAAATTCAACAATTTAAGTTTATTAAGTTTTGGGAAGAAATCCCAATTCGAAGCACAGTTCTTATTCATAAAAAATAATAATATTAACCATTTATGTCCGACGTTATGATTTATTAAAGGCATTCTCCTATTTAATTATAATTTTCTATGGCAATATGAGCTCTTTTTAAACTTGAGACTTTGTGTTAATTAAAATGTTAATTATGGTAATCCTGGCAAAAATAAAATTGATGTATAGAAACGTTAATGAGTAGGCAACATGGAACCGAGAAATTAGTAGAAGATCCTCTTTTCCTGGGGGACCATACAGGATTTCCTCTAATTAACACAGTATAATGAAACCAAGGCATATGGATCTAAAAAATAATTCTCTTAACTCCTAACAAATGCCAAGCTTCGTACCTCAGCTAGTATAATTGCGATTGCAAAACCATCATATGAGGGATAAAATCGTAAGCTTTAAATTATGATTAATGATAACCACATTTCTAGAATGATATTTTCTTGGGGTTTCCTTTTTGGATGGAACGGTGTATTACAGCAATATAAGTAGAGGTTATACATGCTGTCAGTAATTTTGATAAAATCCGGCTGAAATAAAGAAGAGTGGGGTGTATAATACGAAAAAGCGTGGGCAGTTTTTGTTCTCTGTCGGGTTATCCAATAAAAACGCATTTGCTACACAGTGTTCGGAAAAAGAACACAAAAGGAAAAAGGAGGGTAAGGGACAAAGAAATGCGAATACAGAATAAACGTTAAGGAGTTACACACGTAAATTGGGGCATTAAAACGAGAAACAAATGGACGAAAGCGTTTAAAAGAAAAAAAAAAATAAAGAGGGTTTAATGTTATTTATCATTTAAAGACAGCTGCCTTCACTTTATGTAAGAATAGATATTTATATATAGCTACCATCGAGCGTCGGACAAAATAAGTCAAGTGCCCTTTGTTTTGTGAGAAGAAAAGAAAAAGACTATCAAGCTACAGAGGGGTTACTTAAGGATTGATATATAGAGGTTGGAGGGAATGACCATTGCCAAGATTAAAACGACGCGAGGCGAGCGTCGATGACGTGATAAAACGGTAAGGAAATGGGATCTTCGTCAAGGGAAAAGAGGAGGGAACGAGCGCACGCGTGCTGTCGGTTTTCTTCAATGCGATATTAAAGTTGCCAAATAGGGCGATAGCAGTGCGATTCGAGGGTATGGCATTGTTCTTTCTCTTACATCAAAGGTAAGGAATGGAGGAAAGAAAAGAAAAGTCATAACGCCTAGACAAAAAAGCACGATTTACAGAAGGGAAAAAGAAAGATGGTGAAGGCTATATAAGTAGGAGAGAGATGCACGACATGAAAAAGTACTACGAGTTAAAAACAGTGACAATTCCTCCATCTTAATAAAATCGGATTAGTAGACATATCTAGGGTTAATTTTTTTGTTACACACAAGCCCCAAGTGGAATACAAGGTATTTCTTAAAAAAAAGAAAAAAAAGAAGCGAGATGATGATTTTGGACGTGGAATTCCTATGAATTTTTTTTTTTGTTGATTTTCTTTACTCCATTAAAAAAATTAATCTCGCACTTCAGTTGCCTCATTCCTTGGCTTCGAAATATTTGTAAGTAGGATTCTCGTATCCATTGATCTGCATGTTTGCAACGTGCCTTTCCTCCGGTGTCACAGTTTGATCCACTTCAATGAAACCCTGAACGGAAAAAGAATTAGTTAACAATTACTTCAAGAACATTTAAAATCATGAAAACAAACCTGATTCTGAGGACGATTGTGCCTCCTCTTCAGCAAGACAATACCAACAACCATGGCAGCCACGAGGGCAACACCAGCGAAAGCTAGAGTGAAGTACACAGAGCGGTTCTCATGATGAACAGGCTCGTGACGAACGCTGAAGCCCTGCATCGATAAAAACAAAACAAGTTATTTACTAATAAATTTAGCAACATTTTAAATACAAGTTACCGCTTCATTGTGACCGATCTGGTGATTTTGGGCGTGAGCCACCTTGGGTCGCTCCTGCATGTGTTGGACGGCCTGGGCGTCAACGTAAGGTGGCAACTCTTCCTTAACCTTCTTCTCCTTTTTCTTGATTAGTTCTTCCTTGATCAGCTTGGGTTTGATCTTGTCGACCGGGCGGGG
Organism: Chydorus sphaericus; assembly: GCA_030141595.1. NCBI lineage: Eukaryota > Metazoa > Arthropoda > Branchiopoda > Diplostraca > Chydoridae > Chydorus > Chydorus sphaericus. Next base: position 8,771,434 of record CM057931.1, on the reverse strand, counting down.
TTTCGGGGCGGAGACGGTAGTGGCTTCCTGATCTACGACAGTGTCCTCGGCATCCAGTTGGTTCACTTTCTTGCTGCTCTTGGCTTCCATCTTTCTGCGGTCGTCACGTCGGCGCTCGTCTTCCTTGCGGGCTTTTTCGGCCTGGCGTTGACGCTCTTTCTCTGTAAATTGCAAATAAAGTTGTCATGAAAGAATAGTAAAAAAACAAATTGGTACAAGAAGAAAGAATAGCAATTTACCGGCTTGCTTTGCAATGACTTCAGCCTTGAAGCTGTCGAGAACGTCTTCCTCTGACGTGCGGGAAGTCATCAACAAGGGAGACGGAGTATCATCTTTCGAGCGCAGTGCCGTCAGGTAATCCTTCATCAAGGGCACTACTTTGGCCTGGATGTCCGGAAACCTGAAGCGAAACATGATAACATTACTAATCATCATAATGAATATACTATTGATCGCATCCTATATGAGCCTCTACTCGAATTCAACGCAGACACACAGGGGGAAAAATACAGCGATGACGCATCCTGCTCTATCGATTGGCGAATTTCAGAGAAGGTTCCGAGTTGGACGCAAAAGGGCGTGGCTGAAAATTCCCATTTGTAAAACGACAGGTGACTACGAACGCGACTTGGCTGCTAAAAGATTTGGGGATATTGGAGCTCTCCTCATGTAATATTGAAGCTATCGATCATAGTCATTGGGAATGGGGAGAGAAAAAAAACCAGGGAGAGAAGAGAAACACGAATAGACGCTCATCACAAAATCTTATGTCGTGCTCGTGCTGCTCTTCACCCAACACTAGAGATGCAAATGACATAGAAGCGTCGGCAATGTAAAAGGAGGTGACGGGTGCCCTAGGAAACGAGAGAGAGAGAGAGAGCTGGACACCCAATCGATCAATAGCCCTAGTCAAGAGGGTCACGCTACAGGCACACGGACTCTAAAATCTTACTGGTGTGGAAACGATCTTTTTTTCAGAATTTCATCCGCATTGTGCTCACAACAAATTGTGCCTTTACAGTGCACGTCTTGTGAAAATAGCACCACTTTCTTTCACGTACCTGTCAAGCATTTGAAGGCTCTGATTGGTCAGTCTCTCGATGTCGTTTAAATGTTGGATGGTGGCATCCTTCTCTCGCTGAGCCTGGCTCGGGTTGATGTTAAGTAAGTGACGGAAGTGGCTGATGCTGTGGTGACGATCCTTGTGCAGGGAGCGGAGAAGTTTTTCCAGACACTTTTGGATGCGATGTGTGTTGGGTGGGTTCTCATTGAGGGCATCCGTGTAGCAGGTCATGGCATCGCGTTTCTTCTCGTTGATTGCTGCCAAGACGCGTTGCTGGTGGACAGCCGAAAGCTGGCGCTTCTCCATCACGTCTTCATCCTCCATCGATTTAACCAATTTCTGGAATCTGTTAGTATAAAAATACTCCCATTAAAACAATGCCAAAGACCAGATTGGATTAAATTTGTTACCGGTTAGTCATTTTGCGCTTGAACTCTTCAGCTCCCTTGGCATCAGTGGCGTGCAAGTCCTGGTAACGATCCTCAAGCTCAGACCAGTCCTTCATGATCTTGAAATAAGAAAGCGCAAAAAAGGTTAACGGTTGCCATAAATCATTTTATGGATTGCCATAACAATTTATTTGATACCTTGGTCACTCGATCTCTGTGGCGCTCCTCAAGACGCTGTTCGGCATCCAAGAAGTCGTCGCGCTCTTTCTTCGGGTTGTAGTGAGTCAAGTACGGATCAGGAGTTGGAGAGGGTTTAGGCGTTGTTGTTGTGGTGGTGGTTGTCGTAGTGGTAGTAGTAGTAGAAGTGGTGCTGGTGGCTTCATCTTCCTCGTCGCTCTCCACTTCGTTCTCCTCGTCCTCATCATAATCATCATCGTCATCATTGGCGTCTAAAGTTTTCACTTTTTTATCTTCTTCCTCTTTCGCCACCGTCTTGCCTGCAGCGGTGGAGGAAACTGGAACGTCATCATCATCCTCATCATCCTCATCCTCATCGTCTTCATCGTCATCATCATCATCGTCGTCATCGCTATCGGCATCGTCTTTCAATTCCGAGGTTTTGAGTGACTTGGAAATGGGCGAAACGTCATCCAGTGGGGCATCTTTAGGGCAGCAGACAAACTCCACGCCGGAGAAGAGGTCGACGCCACAGGGCAACAGAATGGCAAACGAGCGTAGCTTCAGTTCACGAGTAGAGCAGGCTGAGGCGGCCGTGGCATTCCAGTCGTCATATGACCAGCATCGGCTGGCGTTGTGGACGTGATCAAAGACGCACTGCTCGGGAACCAAGAGCGCTTCACTTTGGAAAGCTCCTTCTGCAATAAATAATGTACACATGACAGTTATTACATCATCTCTCCACACTCTTTTCCCTCACGGATGATTTACCAAGCTCCCCACAAAATACAGAGAAACATTCTTCTTCATGAAATCCCTATTACATCCAACAAAAACAAACTGATTGCCTCTCATCTTTCTCTTTTGTCCACCATATCAAAAACTGCTCACCAGGCACACAAAAATCCCCGGAAATTTCATTCCCTCTATGATAAAAGAACTACTGCGTGTCATTTGTTTCTTACCCAGACAGCGGTATGGTTTCACGGACTGGGCCGTCTTGCATTTGCGGTGGCCAATTTTGCACCAGTTGTCAATCTTGACGGAGCGGGGAGCCTCCACGATATTGGTGATGTTTCGACCACGGTAAACCTATCAACAATGAGAAAACGTTGAGTTTAGAAAAACACAAAACGGAAAACAATGGAGACAAGCTAATAAGGTTTCAAAAGATAACTAGGCGGTCGTTTTCTCGTCACTCGTGAGTCATGATGTAGTCTTTTTTTATTGGCCGTATACGAACTAGCTTACACAAAGGGGACATTATAATTGTTTTCATCTCATGCTTCTTATTATCAAAGCCTCTTTTCCCTCCTTCTCTTCCCCATTTTCCAGCCGGCTCTACTGGCTCCTGGCTCGGGGAATCGATCGCTCACGACGTAGGAAGAAAACCGAAAGGAGAAGAGAGGGGAAAGAATAGGGAGAAAAAAAAATATTACATCCCGTATCCGTACCCAAAAAGGGCAAAATAATACAAGTGGATAGAGAGAAAGAAGAATAGAAGTTGGGAAAACTGCATGTGTAATTAATTTTCTGAATCCCCTTGCTTTCTCCCAAAAGACCTATTGAATAGATGTAGTGGCTCTGTAGCTAGCACTCCTAGGAGTTTAAAGCTAAAATACGACAACAGAGCAAAACAAAAAACAAGCTAGAAGGTCCTTTGAAAGGTCTCTGCTACTGAAGGTAAAATATTTGGTTATTAATTATTCACGCTTCTCTGCTACTGGTGGGAAATCGAAAAGCTGCGAATCGATGATATCGAGCTGAGAGGGATGACGGGACCCATGACAACACACCATCGGCAAAGGGAATAGCCGGAGAGGTCTGACAGGTTTATTATTGCGAGCCAGCGGAGTTTTTTGAGCGAAGCGAAAAAAACGAAGCGTAGGCGGAGCTAATAAGTCGTGAGTAAGCGTGAATAAGAATGTTCTGCTTAGGGACTGTTTTTTCCTTGACCGTGTCTGTCTGTGTCCGAAAACTGATAAAAATACAGATACAGTGATACACATTTCCTACTTAGGGACTGTTTTTTTCCAGACCGGTTCTTTCTGTGTTCGAAAACTGATAAAAATACAAATACACCTTTTCTACTTAGGGACTGTTTTTTCCAGACCGGTTCTGTCTGTGTTCGAAAATTGATAAAAATACAGATACACCTTTTCTGCGTAGGGACTGTTTTTTCCAGACCGGTTCTGTCTGTGTTCGAAAATTGATAAAAATACAGATACACCTTTTTTACGTAGGGACTGGTTTTTTCCAGACCGGTTCTGTCTGTGTTCGAAAATTGATAAAAATACAGATACACCTTTTCTGCGTAGGGACTGTTTTTTCCAGACCGGTTCTGTCTGTGTTCGAAAATTGATAAAAATACAGATACACCTTTTTTACGTAGGGACTGGTTTTTTCCAGACCGGTTCTGTCTGTGTTCGAAAATTGATAAAAATACAGATACACCTTTTTTACGTAGGGGCTGTTTTTTCTATTCTAAACAGCAAGCCACAAACTTTTATATATATATTTAAGAAGATGCAACCTTATTTGCAATCATTGGTTTACAATAAATACCTAGCAGTCATTATGTGTATAATACAGCTATGCTGGATTACTGTTATCCAAAAGGCGAGCTGAAAAGCTCTGCTTTACTATCTTTAAGTCAAGTCGTGTGGGAGTGGTGGAAGTGCTCCAGCTAAAAAAGTTGATGTCGCTCCCGCTTCTCTTAAGAACCCGACGCGAATCTTGATATCCAGCCCCTTCTGGCCAGATAGAAGAGAAGCTCCTCTTTTGCATGATGAACTGCTTCACGAGATAGAAGAGGAAAATGGAATCCTCGAATGGATTTCGAATCAGAGAGGATCATTGATCCAAAGCGAGTTCAAAGAAATGACTCATCCGAGAGCACACTGGCTCCAGGATTGATGACATTCGGCACTTTTTGATCCCATTTTTCATTGGCTCTATTCAAGCAATGTAAACTGCAATTGAAGGAAATTAACAATGGGTTTTTCCTGTCAAAGGCGCACCTCATTTGGCACTCCTACCATCACGCAAAATAATTTGCAACAGCATAACTCGATACGCCTACTCAAACAAGAGAGGGGTATGCCCATCCTTTTTCCTGAGCTCCTGTTCACGAGTGACGGGAGGAGGTGATAGTGCTGAAAACCTCTCTCCCTCTCTCTGTTCCTAATCCCTGGCAAGGGTCCCAAAGTAGATGTTATGTGGGACCGTCATCGCACTAGCGCTCGCCAACTCCACCGCAGAGTCGAGAGTAAACCATGCTTTACGGAGCGCAGAGAAAACCCTTCTCCTCGTCACAGAGAACTTCCAATTCAGGGCTGAGATGGATCTGTCGGGAACACTACAAGTGCGGTCGCTTTCAGAAAATAGAAAGAGCTGCCCTTCAATTTCTTTTCCTCCTTTTGTGCGCATCGTAATGACCCCTATTGGTCCATCAATGACGCTTGCAGAAGAGACCGGTGTTGAAGACACTTGGAACTGACATTTTCTCAAGACCATACGAGATCTCTGAATTAATGGAAGCAAAGAAAAAGAAATAAAGAACGTGTGCCTCGATCGATCGGTAAACACAAGCCACAATTTGATTCGCTCGTCCAATTTCATTTTCGTTCTTTGAAAGAGGACAAATTCTAAATACACACAAACAAAACACCTCTTCAGTTTATTATGTTGCCGAATGCCGATTAGAGTTTGTGAACGTCCCAAGCGGGGAAAGGGAAAGTCAACATTGACATTTGCGTAGACTAAGTTCAAGTTTGCACCAGTGATAAGCTTTTATTTTTTATATAGAATCAGATGGTAAATATCTCCGATTAGAAAAAAAAATATTAAGAACAAGGCTATCAAATCACCTTTTCCATTTTCTTGCCAACTTTTCCATGACTACATTTAGAGAGCTTTTCTAACGAATCATAATACAACAATCAGAAAACAATGTAAATACCCCAAGGATGGTTCCAAAATCATCATGATATATTTGGTGAGCTCAAACTTATATTAACATAATCCTACTGTGGCCTGGTTCTTAGAAACTCTATATTGCATTTTGGGCTCGTACCGTACTTTTTTATTAAGAATAAATACCATCTATAATAGGAAAGCGTGAGCAAATATGTACTTTGAAAAATTCCATTTTTACCTTTCGACAGAAGTCGAGGATCTCAATCTTATCTCTGAGGCAGGAGTTTTTGTTTTCCAAGTCGGAGACCCACTTGCCGGTTGAGTCCATATATTGCGGATGGAGGGGGTTACGTAAGTCGCACACGACAGCCACTTGGGGCTCCACTTTGACGGGCGCCACATCCGCGCCGAAGGATCCAGCCGCAGCCTAGTAACACAAATAAGAGTATAGATAAAAAACCATATCATAAAACAAAGAGACAGCCAACAAATCAGGTAATCACATCAATATAATAACACACGAAGAGGGGGAAAAAGATACCGAATTAACTGAGAAGAGATAGGCGGCCTGAGAGCGCCTGTCCGGGAAATAAGAGGCGGAGGAGAAAGGAAAGGGAGGAAGAAGGAATAGAAGAGAAACCCGAGGAAAGGAGGGGAGGATTTATTGATTGCAGCCGAGAGGCGCTCGCGCTGTGCTCTGCAACACACAGGGCTCCAGCACGCGCGCACGCTACACCCCCAGAAAAGAAACAAAAACAGGGTTCGGGACGAAGAGGGGAGGGATCAATCAAGAGTGACTATACGTTCCGATGGGTTGTCGAAAGAAACAAGAAGGGATCCACAAGGAAGCTTTTCCATTCGTACTCTATTACACCACGACGTATCTCTACTGATCTCATTTATTATTGTGTGCCACCGGCAGCGGTCATCTCAGCCCTCATTAGCGCTCTATGGCACGGACTACTCATCATTCCGAGAAATCGCTACACCATTAAGACATAATGGCATTGGCAAAGATGTATATATAGTTTTATATCTAAGAGTACTGTATAAGAAGGAAAGAGGATCCGGGAGTGAAGGGTTTTCCCCCATCACCAGGTGTCATTTAAAACTACTTGGTAAGGAAGCAGTTGTATGGAGATGGGGTTTCAAGGTATTTCGTTGTTATTCTTATACGCTCTGCACCTGGCAGGAATAGAACAGAGGGGGCGACTCGTGGACGGACAATTGAGCACAACCGGTTAAAAAGGTTCCCCGTGGACAGCTTTTTTTCGCATTTAAAATGTCATGACCTCCACGGACACAGTACATGGAAAGGCGACACCTCCTTCCTACTTTTGCTATCGCGATGGAGAGAGAAAGCGGAAATGGGAGAACGGAAAAGGGTGAACGAGCGCGTGAAACAGACTGGGAAGAGCGGCCCCCCATGGGTCACCCTTGCAATAACTACCGATCGAACCAACAACGCGTGTCCGGAATTTACGTGGGCAACACCCAAGGTAACGAGAAAACGTTAGACTGGCAGTAATGAAAGGATGCTAATTAAAGATCCTCAAGAATTGTAATAAGCGGGAAACAGTGGCCCGAAATCGCAGGAGACCAGCATTAGACCAAATACTTCTCTGAACCCATCTTGCCGATTCAATTAAGGCTGAATACCATCTGGTGAATAGGCAACCCCCTCCAACTTTCTAGGTGGTATACAAGTAGCAACTAAAGTCTAGTATATATGAGGGAGAGGGAAAAAGGATGATTTATTTATGGTTCCCTCGTTGCCTAGGCGTCTCTTGCTTTGTCCCCCCTCACTTTCTTCAAAATTGAATGGGTGGCTTTCTTTCTTCCTTTTTTTATTTTCTTCCGAGTGAGCTGAGAAGCAGCAGGGAGGAGGTGCAACGACACGACCATCAATGCACTGGATAGTATATAAATCCCGCATGAAGCAAAGGAAATGTACATGGCCTATCGCTCGCGCCCACCAAAGAGACCATCTCCGCATGAATTCTACCTTTTGGTCCCACTTTATTACTGACGATATATCCCAGTGACTGTGCAGAAATTGAGAAAGAAAACAGCTTTCCGTCACCGCTTCAGGTCGGCTTTGTTGGATGAAAAGAGTCGAGAAAACGAGGTTGGGGCGTGCGAAGGTCGTACCCGACGCGGATTATGAAAACTAGAGAGAGCACTTCCATTCACATACTAACTGCACACATGGATTTCTGTGGATGAAATACTGATTTCTATAGATGAAAGCAAGCTTGCTGTTTCTAACCCCGAACTCAACTAAATCTTTAGAGAGATGGACCAGGGATGTGTGATGTGAAGCGAAGTGATGTGAGAGTACACAGTCTGAAGCAACACTCTCAGTGGGTCACAGGATGTTGTTCGCAAGAAAACCTATGAGAGGGAAGGTTAATGTGGACAAACAAGAGAAGTTACAGTCCACAAACAACCAGGAAATATCAATGTTTATTGGAAAAAGTCGGCAAGCATAGGCACGTATGTCCTTCATGTATGCATCCGGCAAACCTAAGAGGGAGAGGGGAATTTGTGAGTTTCCATAAGGGAGAGAAGGGAGAGAGAATGGCGGACGGGGAACCAAATCTCATTGTTCACAAACACACAAGTGATCAAAAACAAGTAAAATACCTCTACGTAGGCTAGGATATCTGTCACACTGACTGCTGATAGAAAGAGGGCGATGAAAAATGCTCGATAATTCCACATTTTTGTAATGTTTGGCAACAAAATATTGGTGAAGGTGGTGGGTAAAACACACCCAGCACTGACTTTCTCGACTACTCGACTGCTGATGTGTGTGTAGGCAATCTGACAGAGCACGGAGGGGGCGGGACGAGTGTGTCACTGTTTCGCCCACTCTCCGCTACGGGGAAGAGGAGGCAGCACCGTCCATCCCCCAGCACCAACATCGCTCACCGCCTCTCTGACCCTAAACAGGCAGCGCCTGCGCTCGAATCTCGCTTCAACATCCTCGTGACGAAAACGGGAGACAGGCTTCGGGAGGCAAGTTTGATCTCCTGATTCCGCTCGTGTTCACGTAGAGAAAGCAAAGAGCATCTCTAAAAGATTATACTTTGACTAATAACATGATGGAATGGTATACAGAAAATGAAAAAAATATATTTATTTTCCTCCTTTTTCCAATACAGCTCCATCAGCAAAGTTCTCTTCTTTGAACTCTTATATAGAAGCAAGTTGAATTGGTAAATAATTACGTAAATGTTGTCAAGGTAACCTGCTGATGCACAAGCTGTTGGTTCAATAAAAACACACGGCCGATCGCATTGTGTCAGCACACAATAATTTATGAAAAAAGCGTCCGTGCATACCTATATTGGGATGCAGCTGGCGTGCAAAACAAGGAAGGAATTGATCCTTTCGGAATGTTGTGGTGAGAGTAATATACTCATACGCGGACTTTTTATGTTTTTGCCAACTCAGTAGAAATGTTGTTTACACGGCAAAACAATTCATTTTCATCTCATCACAGGCATTGACGATTAATTCCTCCAGTTAGATGATTACAAGGATCTTGAGATTTAGGACTGCAAGGACGAGATATCCTTTTCACGGTTCAGAGCCTCATAACCATCGTTAAGAAGATTATATTCTATAATTGTGAAGATCTTAATGAGAAAAGGATTTACGATTTCAAGCTAGAAGTTGGTAGGTTTTACCTGATGTAGCAAAATATTTTACATATACTTAGTTAGATTGGCACAATGGTGCACGTGTAAAAAAAAGTAATGTACAAGTATTACATAATGAGGTCATTATGGTACAGCTCTAACTTTAGTTTCCAGACAGTCGCGAAGTACAGAGTACATTCTTCAGCGTAGCAACGCAAATACGCAATTGAATGCTCACAACACTCTTTTTCTTTTATCTTTTATATTTATAACTTGTTTCGGAATTCAGATAGGATTATTGAAATTGAATCAATCTAATTTAGACCCCGGGTAGAGAAATTTTTAAATAAAAACTTTTCCCATCATAATTTATTAATTGAAATGAAAGCAAATAACCATAGGGCCTGCTTTTTTTTTTTATTCCACGGTTCTTTATTATCGATAATTACTTCTATAACGGTTATCATCACTAATTGCAATAAATTTAAAGACGTAGCCAATTAAGCATCCTTTGAAGTTTCGTTTTTGTTGTTAAATTTCGCTACCTCTAAACAATTTTTTAAAAGATGAAAGAGGCATACATAATGCAGTAGGAATATTATTAACTTTTTGTTCACATGAAGAATTTTAAATATCGTTGCAAAACGGCCCTATAATCATCCAATCTTCAATCAAAGGAACCCTATCAGCCCTTTTCTTCTGATGATTCACTTTCTATATTTGAAAATGAAAGCATGCAGCGAAAGTCACACAAAGGGGAAATTTAGTCGCTCTTCATGAATCTCAATAGTCAATATACCTATTGATACAGTAGGTAATATTTCATGAATTTTCCCTTGGTATGGTGCTTTACTCTTTTGTTGAAAAAAAGAATACTTATTGAAGTTTCAAGAATGTTTATGTGAAATCCATTTAAGTTACTGATAAATAGCCATGTATGTTATCCGTTTCGAGTTCAATACGTACGGTTTATGTTGCCCTAGCTCAAATGTGTACCGGTAGTGAATTTGCCCTTTTATCTTGTTACATAAAAAGAGCTCTCACAGTTGCAGCAGGTATATTTACGTGAAATCGATCAAGTTGCAGATAAGTAACCTTTTGAGTCGTTTCGACTTTACTATTTGATGTTATAACATTATAAACTTTGACGTCAAATGCGGTAACAAAAACCGGTCGACATTGTTATACCGCACTAATGATATTGTAAAAAGAGACCTTGCCAAACTAAACAGTGATCCTCAAAACCTTATTCTATATATGCTGCATAGACTAGGTCTAATACCCTATTATTTTCTACGGCATTTAAAAGTATTAGCTTATAATATATTCAATTTATTTATTTATTGCATCCATAAGAGACGGACCTTATTAAATAGCTATTGATTGAATAGCATAAGCACAAAAGACTTGAAAATTTTCATATTAGAAATCCTCCTAGCTGCTGTCGTTCAATCAAGAAATCAATATATCCTCATTTTTTGTTGTCATGCCCCTTCCGTTTCCTTTTTTTTCTGGGCCGATGAGCGCATATATAGACCCCATCGTCCCTGCTTTTTTCTCTTATCTGATCTGTCTCAACCAGTCTCCAGTCGAGCAGAGAATAAGTTGCGCCGGCCGGCCCAGCCAAGCGTTCCAATTGTCTCCCTCCCTTTCGGGGCATATCAATACATAATCGATCAGTACCAAAGATCCTCGGGTGCTGTACCTCAATTCGAATCCTTCAATATTGTGCGCTACGCAGGAGCCTGCTTTACTTGTAAGTCTGCATAAGATGACGACATGTCCGCACGCCTGTTTCAGAAGGGCAAATAACGCACGCACAAAGACCATATATGATATTTATATGTATATAAGAGGCCGATGGTATATCATCAATACACAAGGAGCGAATATAATGTAGATATAGGAGAGGCAGAGGAGCAGGAAGAAGAAAAAAGAGAGGAAAAATAGGAGATAAGGACCCGATTGAGGGAGTGTATACATAATATAGGGCCACCAGGGTATACGTATACATATCTATCTGGATATGTATAAGCATGAATATCATCGCACTTTGAAAGAGGAACGCTCGCGAGCATGCGGCTGCACGCGAGGCAAAACTCGCGCGTGCACACACACATGCTACACGTGATCAACGCCAATTCGTGTATCATCATCATCATCATCATCATCAGAGAAATAAAAGAGAAAAATTAAATAGAGGTTATCATTTAGGACCATAACGGCGATGATGACGCGGTTGCTGTTGCTGAGCTTGAGACGGGGGAGCTGCAGCCATGAGCCGCTTCGAGTGCGAAGGCAGCAACAAGGGCTGGACTTGAAATGAAGGACTGCTCTGCTTCTTGATGCCTGCTGCCGGTTGATGTTGGTGCATTATGCTGCTCCGACTGCTACTGACGTGAATTTGTTGTTGCTGCTGGTGGTAATAAGTAGATGTTTGTGACGGTTGCGTTGTGGGTGACAAGACGTGCGGATGATGCTGGACCCCTTGGCCGGACCCTCAGATGGACGGCAGGTGGTCGTAGCGCCTGTTCATTCTTGGCGCTTGACTGATCTGCATCGAAGGAGGGCTATTCCCGAAGCCTCCGCCACCTATCATGATTCCGCCAAGTCCGTGGGATCCACCACCGTAGCCTCCTCCACCTCCTCCGTAGTTAAGGCTGGCTGCCACTCCACCTAGACCAGCCACTCCGCCGGGTCCTGGTAACTGTGGTAGAACGCTATTTCCAGGATATTGGGAGTTCTGAGGAGCCCATAAAACCAAGGAAAAGAATGCATTCAAAGTTAGTTTCACAACATGCAAGCTAAAAGCGAAAGCTAATAATGTCAACTCTGCAGTATCAAACATAAAAGAACGGAACGATGGATTAAGTAAATTGGTTCTCATAGTTTTACAATCTTTTTTAAAGAAAAAAACCTTTCTTTTTTTTCTAAAATAGAGTGGAACCTCAAACAGTTTCTGGTTAGGAGATTTTTATTTGACATCAGTGACCGAGGAAGGAAGGACGTGTGTAATATAAAAGTGTGGTTTGATGTGAGGAATGATGCGCACTTACCCGGGAGCGAGATCGCAATCTCCTGAGCCGTTCGTACTCTTCCAGCTCGCTCTCAGGCAGCCGGAAATTGAAGTTGGCAAAGTAAGGATGACGGACGAGCTGCTCGCAGGTGTACCGTTTCGTTGGATCCTTGTCCAGGCATTTCTATATTATATTTATTATATAGATTTACGACGTGAAGGATCGTAAACGAAGAAAATTCTCCTAGGAACTATTAATGGGATATCTACTTTGAGAAAATCCATTCCGTCAGCGGAAAAGTCCCGAGGCATCTTGGACTCGATCGATTCCCGCACATCCGGCTCAGGGATGGTGAGTCCGGCGAAGAACTCGTTGTTCTTGAAGACTTTCATGTGCCTTGGAATCAGATCACCTGCACAAAGGAAAAGTTGAGCACCACTCTTTCTCTCTCTCAAGTAAAAACTTATTCTTATCCTCTGAGTTTACCTAGAGTTTTTCGAATGAGAAAGAGTTGGTCGACATCCGACTTGCCCGGCCATAATGCTTCACCTCTGACCAATTCCGCAAACACACAACCTAGTATTATGTAGAAAAGGTGAAGCTATCAATACCCAATCCGCTTAAAGGTCAAGACTTTAAAGAAGTAAAGGATGGCTGCTCTTTGTTAACAGCAGCCACCCATTATACACACCAATGGCCCAAACGTCCACTCCCGGGCCGTATTGCGTGTCGCCGACGAGTAGTTCCGGCGCCCGGTACCATCGCGTGGCGACGTAGTCCGTGTAGTTTTCTCCCGGATCTTTATTTTTAAACACACACCGTATGTTTACAATACTTTTAATGTGCATTTTATTTTTCTAGAATGCCATTACGCGGTGCATATAATATAACAGAATATTGCTCGTAACGTTAGGCGTAGCACGACGCTCTAAGATTGTTATAGAATGATCCTAAAAATAATCCTTACTCTTTTTAATACTAATACTAAGTTTCTAGCTATTCGAAAACTTTATGCTTAAGAGGAAAGAGTTATGAAAATTACTCAAGAGCCGGGCGAAACCAAAATCGCAGAGCTTGACGACTCCTTCTTTGGTCAACAAAATATTCTCAGGCTTGACGTCGCGATGGATGCAGTTGTGTGTATGACAGTACCCAACAGCCTGCAGGGTTTGCCATATGATCCGCTTTGTCAAAACTTCAGGCACTCTGCAAATAGATTGCAATTACAGCTCAATGGGTAAGTGTCCTTTTAATCTATCAAACTATAATAGTACCCTCTAGGATGTTTTTCCAGCTCGTTGAGCACTGTCAGATCGCAGTATTCAAAGACCAGATGGAGCTTCTTCTTCCGTCTAAACACTTCAATCAGGTTCACTAAGTTGGGATGCTTCAATTGCTATATGTCGTCCCCATGTTGTAGAGTAATGTAATGGTCCATGTAAATTCAAAACGATGACGTCAATGAAGGTTAAAGGTAACAACAGTATCGATCGGTAACCAAACAGTATAAATTTACATTATTTTCGTTGCAAAACCGACAATAAAAAAAGAACGTCAGCTCAAAACTTTTATTCCTTACCTTCAGCATACGAATTTCTCTGAGTGCAATCTTTTTAATAAGAGGATCCTCTTCAGATTCGACAAACTTTTTGATAGCTACTATTTGGCCCGTCTCTCTGTTTCGGCACTTGTAGACAACGCCATAGGAGCCTTCACCCATCCGGCAGATCTTCTCGTAACGCTCCATAAAGTGGGAGGATGGAGCCCTGGATCTAAACATTGGTAAATATGAATGAATCACGTCCGCAGACCCTTGCTAAGATGACGAAGCAGGTGACGACAATAAGGCAGCAACAGCAATAGCTGGCCGACCCATAGCGTTCAACAACTCGAACTGCTGGCCCATTATTCCTTGCTTTCCTCATGAACCGGGTTTTCCAGTCCCCTACTACTTTTCTCCTCTATACCCTTAATGTTTTGACACAACTTCACCATGGCAACATGCAACCAACCCGGGCCACCATGGGGGCTCCCTGATCCACCTTATATCGAACGGGAACCTCGGCGGATCGCCCCCGTATGCGCTCCTAGCTACATATACTCAGGGCAGCGGCACACGCAGCGCACCTATTACCAACTCTCTTGGTACTCATCTAAATATATACATGTATAAGTATATAATTCATTCCTTTCAACTCTTAAGTCGTTTCAACAAAGCTCGAGCTCAACACTGCTTTTCTTATAATAGCTACATGAAGGATGATTCCGAGTGGCTAAAAAGAAATGTTCGCTTACCTTATTCCAGCAGCACCCGTTGTGCTTTTGATGATGACAGACCGCCGGTGTTGACCGACGATCCAGAGCCGAGCGTCGGTCAGCCAGCGCTCCATCCTTGACACTCATGTGGCTCTCCTTTTTTTCTCTCTCTGCACTTAAATACCAAGAGGACCAGGCAGTGCCAGGTGATCATGAGTGGGTCGGCTCGTATTCAATTAAGACTTGTCTCCCTTTTTTCTTCCTCTGTACAATGACGATATATTGGGACAGCACGGAAGGAAATAATACAACACGAAGAGAGTGAAGAGAAGATAAACGGAGAGAGAAGGGGAGAAACAAAAACAAGAAACGATATACCAACTGCTGACGATAGGCGACGGGAAAAGCCGTTCGGTCGATAATGTGTGGAGAACACATGAAACACACGCGAGTCAGCAGCCAATCAGATATCATAACAGCAGCACCTCTCACGTCTTCTATACCATCCAAAGATAGTAGTATAAAAGCATTACTAGAAGTTTTTTTTGTTGTTGCTTCCTTTCATGTCGGAAGCAGGATACAAAAAAAATATTGGTTCATCATCATCATCAGAGAGAAAAGACCAGGCCTTGTGCACTCGAGCGGGAGCCAGACGTCATCATCATCAGAAAAAAACGACCGATTGGCACGACATCGAGAAAACTCCAAGGGCCCTCTTATTCCATCTGTATTGTCCTGGATTTGCAATCTGTGAATCTTTACTAGTCCCTATAGTCATTTTGAGCACGCAAAGAACAATGCGGAAACGATTAATAAATCTTTTTCCGAAGCAATATATCATCTGCTATTTTGCCTTGCATGTATACTTAAAGGAATGGAATGGTCTGAGATCGCCACTGGCTGAGCTGTACAGAAAACTTGCTGCTCATCCTGCTGAGGCATTTTCGGGGGTGCTACCAACTTTTCTCCGTCTGTCCGCCTCTTCACAAAGTTGGATGGGAAGCCACTGAGCACTGGCATGCGACATGGTGCGTCCGGGCGCCCGATTAGAGACCCTCCGTTGTGGTACCACCAGCACGATCCTCTCAGCTAAGCTTATATATGTAAACTCATTTACAGAGTCGTGTCTAATTACGCTCTTCTACCATTTTTCTTCTCTAGGCAGTACAAAAGCTAGAAAATCGATTTCTTTTTTCCTCTATTGCGTGTCCGTATATTTAGACACCGAACACAGCAGAGGCACCAAGTTTTCTCCTTCTTTTATTATTGGTATATAGTCCCTCGTTGCTCCCGCCCATTCATTATGAGCTTCAAAAAGCTCCATGGCAGCACAAAGTTGAGATGCCCGGCGTGATGTGATGGAACGAGTCGATCGTCGACTCCACGCCCTGCCCTTGTAAATCCTGCAGACGTTCTTTACTCCTTTTGTACAAGTCAAAGAATAAGGATTCGTCTATGAATAACGATGCTTTGCACTTTTCAATTTTGCAAATCCCAAAAAATCTTGAGTAAAAGATATAGTCAATACATAAAAGGATTTCTATAAAAAGAAGATGCATCGATAGCTTGCGAATATTGTTATTTGTTCTTTAAAAAAGAAACAAAAAAACAAAACATCAAAGATATCTTAGAATAGTAACCGCATTTCAAATATAAAGGACTTCTCTTATAAGAACTTCATTGTTCTTCACTTAAAATAGAAATGCATCAATCATATCAAACGACATTTCTCTTCTGAGGAAAAAATACTGCTTTTAGTTCAAATGCTCGCGAACTTTTACTGCTCACGTAATAAAGTTACATTGAAGCGTTACGATTTTTTTAAACGTCATTAAAGTATAAGATCTGTCCTAAACTTTGTCATATATCTGTCTAAATGTTGGACTTGTTTCGCCATCACAGAAACAAAATGCGCAAAGTGCTGCTGCTTCTCCAAATTCATATTTTATATTTCTTCTTAAATATACGAACGATGTCTTATGAGGGAATCATGGTGCGAGAGGCTCTGAATTCTTTATTTAAGAATAAACTAGTTGGGAGCGCTCACTAGAGGAGGCAGAATTGCTAACAAGGACAGATCCTGGGAAACAAGAATAACAAAGGCAACTTTGAGACTCATGAAGGCGGCCCAGCAGTACGACGTGATGGCAACGTGAATAAAGCCCGTGGGACACGTGTCTCTTGCTCGATTGATTGATTTTTCTTTTTGCGTTTTATGGCAAACTTTCTACGTAATGGTGTCGCTGCGCTTTCCTTGAATCAAAGTTTCGTGAAAATTCCATTTCACCCTTCAATATATTATTAGAAACCTCAAAGCAAGATCGATGAACGTGCATCGTCATGACCATCATCAACAGTCGGGAAAGTTGTACTCTAAAAAGAAGACAAAAAGATAACAAGAGCTGCCGATTCAGGGTACGCGTGCAAGCATATGATTCAATTCCGGATAGCCAACTTTATCCGACACTGTTGACCGTCGTCGTCGCTATGGGAACTATATAGGAGCCTGCATCGCGTCACATCATCAACCGAAAAGAAGGAAATATAAAAATGTTAAGGAGCTTATCTCTCTTTTTCTTTTAAGAAGAACTTGTAATGGAATCAATACTGGTACGACATCCTATTGCGCTGTTCTGCTCGACTCGGCCTGCTCGTCAGAGAGAATTAACTTGTGTACTAAATACTCATTGCTTCTCATCCTTTCCGCCAAATCTCATTCTATTCTGCGAGTGCAGTGAAGTAATCCTAGATCTGTCTCAGTGTCTCAAGCCATTTCAACTACAACTGTATGAAAATGAAGTACAGCTGATCCTCTTTTTTTTTGTGTGTAATAAAAGATTTTCGGAGAAAGTTGTCATCGTATCTTCTTTAATGACTTCGTGAAGGAATATACTGTAAATAATAATGACATGAGCTGCTTTCGTGAGCGCCAAGTTTTCCAAAGGGGTTGAATAATAGACGAGGGAGAATAACCCAAATCCGTTGGAACCGTGGTTGGAACACGGTGCTCTACTGCGTGTTGTCCTACATGTATACTGCCATGCCAAATGAGGATCCGATCCATCCGCGGGGAAATAATAACTAGACGTGACCGTGGCCTGCAAAATTCTTCGTGGCCTCCTTTCAGGCTTAAATAAATCAACGTGCAATGATAGACTAGTGCTCTTGTCCCTGAGGTCTGACCCAGGCGGCGTGTAGCATTCGCGAAGCTGCTACGAAACAATAACAGATGGGGGATTTCTGCAACACGCGAACGTTGGTATTTTATTATGAGGCTATACTACTTCAGTGCGCTTGAGAGATTGATCCACTATGTTTTGGGAGTCGGTATCCACGGAAACGAAACTTCTTTCTAGAAACGTACATTAAAAATGAATACAATTTCCCGTTCTTGCACCGCCAAGCAAATAGGTCAAGTGTATTATACCGGTTCAAGGAGAAATTGAGACGAAAATAAGCACAGACTAGATACTACAAGGAAAAAATAATAATAAAAATTAGCTTGCTTCTTGCTTATCTTCCATCAATATCCTGTATGAGATCCACCAATTTCAAAATTACGGTTGTGATATAGATATAAGGTTTACACACTTTGCCGTATCTTTTTTTTGCACAATGACAGCGAAAGGAATTCTGGATTAACTACCTTAAATATCGACACCATACAAAACAAAACAAAAAAGGAGCAGAAACAGTAGAGTGGAGCAAAATGTTTACGTTAAAACGTGAAATGAGATCAGCATTTGGCATTACTATGTTGATTTTCAGGATGTAAAAAAAGGAAAAAAAGAAGGAACACCTCTAGAATATTGATGTATGTAGTAACAAAAGTAAAAAAATTTAATATGATTTTTTTAATATATCGCGGATAAGAAGTGGGTACATTACTGGGGGGAAAATGTTGTGAATGACGTCCAGAAAAGAAGATCCGGTTTAGAGCGAGAATCCCGTTTACCTGATAACTGCTAGAGATCCAGTCGATATAAGGCAGCGTCCTAAGGAGAAAATAAGAGTGTGAGTTTAAAAAGATTTCGTAAACCTCCACTCGGGCACGACTGAATGAGGTACTGAAACGTAATTGACCAATTTAAGGCAAGTTCTGGGTCTTGAAAATCGCAACTTCTTCTTAAGATTGCCTATTCGAAAGAAAGCTTTTTTGTTGGCTATAATTTAAAAGTATACGGACAAAAAATTTACCAACAATCTCGAGAATAGAATGAAAGGGGAAATGATTTGATAGATAGAAAAAAGTATATTTATAAATAATAAATTTACCTTCGTCATCGAAAGTTGCCAAGGAAAGCCGATGGAGTTTATTTGTCAAACAAGAGTCCAAAAGTTCTGACTGTGACGCATTGGTAAGTGGAGCCATTACATCTAAAAGGGCAAAACTGATCCGGTTAGTAGAAAATCAAACTGACAGGCTATAAAATGTACTTACCATCTAAGTCAGGCTCTAAATGGACACCATCAATTTCGTCGCTTGAAGCATTAGCTCCTGTCGCTGAACTCCGTCTCCGGTTAGTGTAAAGCGTGATTAACGCATTCACCATTACAGCCTAATAAACGAGAAGGAAAAATAGGTGTAAGATAAATTTAAATTATAAATGCTATTAAGTAAACCTGTTTAGAAAAGATTTGAATGACGCAAGTATCGTTCCCATCCCGTGGACTTGACGGTGGTGAAGCAAACTGGAGGAAAATGCACGGATAACAGTCGGGATCATCGAGACGGTATGGAAAAGCAAAGTCCCAAATAAACTCTCCGTATTTCAATCCCAATAGCACGGTCTAGAGAAACGATAAAATAAGGGTCAAGGGGCTGAAAAGCCATTTATCTGCAGATGTCGTTCTTACGCCTTCGTGCGGTTCGATCAAGTACACTCCCACGCAACTGATTGCTATTAGTATTTCCAAGTCGCCGGGGCTGAACCAAGATGACATTCTGGAAGTACGACGTTCTTCAATTTGTCCTCGAAAAAACGCAGCCCTTTTAATGAAAAATACAAATAAAATAAAAGCTGGAATAATCAATAAATAATAAATGAAATATTTTATTACCCATAGTAAGGTCTGGACCAGCATCGTTTCAGATAATTCAGCATCAACCTTTGACTAGGAATATTGTTGGGCAACTTTTTTAATTGATCAACAATCATTGATTCTGGAGCGGTTTTATCGGGTCGCTGTAATTTGGAGAAAGGCCAAACTAGTGACCATGGGCTGGATTTTACACATGCATATGGTGGAAGATACTCTCGGAGTCGGCTTCTATAAAGTTAACAATAATTTAGATAATTGCACTTTTTTAAAATATAAAAGAAAATACCGGAAGAAAATTGGAGTGTGCTGTTGGGGAATAAAGTTGCCTAGGTTGATCCGGGCGACAAGGCTGCCCAAGAGAAATGTTTCTGAAAGTTCACAAGGATATCGACCGACCAAAATGTTGTGCTTCGCTTCGCAGTAGAGTAACTCAATGACACCGGGGTCTCGAATACGCATTTCATCATTTTTATGATAAAAGGCGTTCCGACGCAAGTGGAGAGACGGTTCAGGGCAATCAAGACTGTAATCATGCTTGGTAAACTTTTTCACCAATTGGGGCCACTCATTATACACATGAATAGGTTTGTGATGAGGTTTCAGTTGAACTTCTACAATAAGCACGGAGAAATGCACTCGTCAATTAATTGCCATTTTTTAAAAAGAAATATATTTTACCGAGATCAGAGGATATCATCCACAGAGCAAAAACGTCCATAGCAGTAGGAGGTAAGCGAAGGTCCTCAGTGTCAACTAGCGTTTTTAATATGGTAGCTGCATTTGTGTTGGGGCCATGTTCGACGTCGACGCATACGCACACGCCATTGCTCAGGAAAAACACATACTATAAAATAAATGTTTCATTGATTTTAGACTTTGATTAGATAATTGGAAGGAGTGAGTGAATAAAAACTTACATTGACCATTGGGTATACGAGGAGCAGAAGCAGTAGCAGTATCAGGCATCCCTCGGTTCATCACATGGCTAGATTGTGTAGAAACTGAAGCTATGCTAGACATTTCAGAGTGATCCTTTTCAACTAAAGTAGTAGGGTTCTTATAGTTTCTAATATCTTCTTGGCTTGGAAAATTCTGAGATGTGTTGTAAACAGTGTTCGAGTTTTGGAATTTCTGGCGAGGATATTCCACTGGAATCACTGTTACAAAACTGTTGTGGCGGAGGGGTGTCACCGTAGCGATCCCTTTCCAGCAGTTCCTTTTGGTTTCCTTCAGGACTAGATGGGTCATTAATGTTGTAGTTGCCCAATAGTCATCAATTTGATTACCTGAAGTAAAGGTACAAAAGCCATTATTAGGGACAAATATACATTTAAGAGAAAAAAAAATATGTTTAGGTTCAAGAAATATCTCTTTCTTACCTCACTGGTATGTACAGAGTCAAAATCACCATTAGAATTTAGTAGCTTATTGTGATTGTTGGATCGATCCTCGATTGTCCATCTTTTACACCGCCCAGGTTTCCTACTCTCCTTCACCGCCTCTTAATACACATAGAGCTTGTTCAATATCACTGAGGGATTTTCAGACGTGTATAGCACGCCAGTAATGATTACTAATGCATATATAAATTATATCACTGAGGTTGTCCAAATATTCGGGATACTAGTAAACAAAAAGTGACAGCTTTCAACAGTTTTTCGTTGTAGAATGACGGAATAAGCATCCTCCATTCGGTATCTTCCGTTCGATGGGGACATCACAATATAATAACAACGCCAGCGCCACCTATTTGCCTATGCTAGTATTGAAAGGGTACTGACAGTGCAGGTTGCCGAACCCTAAACAGTAATGGTGGAGACTTGGTAGACAAAAGTGACCGTGTGTGTGCTGCTGGGCTCTCTCGAATAAAAACTTTCTGTCTTTGCGAAACGAACCTTGTGAGTAATCACACACGTTTACAATCAGAATTTCCCAGTTGTTCAGTGGCAACGCTTTTCCAGTTTGTTCTCCGAAAATATCGGCCCTTTACGATGTAAGTCATACCATAGGTGTATCACCTAGCCGTTATATTTTCTAATCAAGTATATCAAAAGAGAAAACGGAGATGGAAACGTTTTTGTTGATCAATATTTTTAAGCGATAAGGGTGATTGGTGGCAAAAGTGAAAGTATGGAAGGTTACCTTAATAAAGTTTTTGCAATTTTTTTTTGCTTAAACATTGGAAAGTAGACTGGCTCTCTTTGTACTTGAGTGTTCAAGGTTTTCTCTTACGTTATAATGATAGTTAGGCCA
>CM057931.1:8550649-8749171 GCA_030141595.1 Chydorus sphaericus | reverse complement strand
TTTATTATATAAGTGCCCTAAATAGAAGTATGAGCTTATAGGAAATCAAAACATAAAACATTGCCATGGCAACAGTGAAACGCGGCGGCATTTTTGTTTGATCAATTTCGTGAATCGGCGACTGAAAATGAGTGACCAGCTCATTAGCAACAGCAAAAGTGTTGGAAATTCTAATCATCCTGCGCCAATGGCAGAATGCCCATTCGTCAAACAAGCTACGGATGCCTTTCTTGTCTTTGATTCGGAGAAGACAGAAACTGTGGACGTACGAGAAGTGGGAACGATCATCCGATCACTGGGTGAGTAAATATTTTTCGTACTAAATAATATTTTGGTTAATGACTAAAGCTTTAAATAAAAAGGTTGTTGCCCATCCGAATCTGAGCTGCAACATCTGGTGACAGCTATGGAAGGAGATGGTACTCACGGGTTCGTTGCACTCCAAAAATTTGTCCCGGCTGTCAGCAGCATTTTACAACAGAAAAGGTACTGCACGTATTATATAGGATGAATATCCAATTTACTTGCCGTAAATAACAGGCGTATTTTTTTCAAGATTTCAATCGGCTACGGAGGATCAAATATTACGCGCCTTCCAAACTCTTGATGCAGATCGAAAAGGTAAATCAAGTGGCGGGCTTTCACATTTTAACTATTATATGCCTATAAAGGCTAGGAGACAGGTAGAAATTAATATGCTACTTTTTTTCAAAGGCTACTTGACAAAAAGAGAGTTGGAACTATCTTTGACTGGATCTGGAGAGCCCTTTTCATTCTGATGAAATGCAAGAAATGTGGACGGCCATCAAAGGGCTCAAATTGCCAGCCGACGCCAGCTCGACTGAGCATCGTACGCTGCCGCCGGACGCCGTAGACTATGCTTCTTTCACCAAGTTCATGATGAAATAAAAAGACAAATACAAGACCTTTTGAGAGAAAGAAAGAGAACTACGATACTGTACTTGGCAGGTCAAGGGATTACACAGTCGCATACTTCAATCACATCTGTCAGCATCATCGGAAACATTTCCAAAAGCCCACACTTTATGTACAATGTTCAGAGTACACACAGGAATGACAATCTTCTCACCCCTCACAGCCCTATAAAATGTTTTGGTTTGGTTGATTGGCTGTCAACAACGAATTTGATTTGGGTATCGTTCAACGTTGGACGCTGCTCCATCTTCCGTTTTACAAAGGGTGAGGGAATCGCGTAGTTGGTTCCAGCAGAGACAGAGAAAGAAAATAATAGCTAAATAATGGAAGAGAAAATAGCCAAGTTTGTAACTCCTGTGTACACGGGTCCTTGTTTTCTTTACTATGTATAACTCCAAAGGGAGGCCGACAAAAAAAAATTGAGGAAGGTGAGGAGACGATCTCTTTCACGTCCCCCCGAGGTAAATACGTGAGAAAGTTATAATAAACGATACGAAATATAGTAATAACCGACAAAAATAAAGGAGAGAAAAAAATCATGAGGAATAAATCGTGTACAGCTCATTTTCCATACAAAAAAAAAGAGGAAATACGGTGCAGCAGGTCAGGGAGTGTGGATCATGATGCGATGAAAACAGAAGGTGTGAAGGTTTACGGGGTTGAGAGATGAAATTATATGTTCCGAATTTGTGAAAATTATAATAATAATGAAATTAATCATTTATAAAAAAAAACATTGTACGAAAAGAAACGTGTAGGGCTGTGTGTAAAATGTAAACAAATGGGCAGGTTAATCAGTAGATCAGAGAGTAGAAAAAATTAATCCACCAATACCTTAGGATTTGTCCTAATTCTTTTTTTTTTTTGCTACTATCATTGTAGAGCTACACAACGAGAATGGGAGGGTGAAGAAAGATATAAAGAAGAAGAAAAAGAAATTGACAGGAACAAAAGAAAAACGAAAATGACAT
The DNA here is from genome assembly GCA_030141595.1 of Chydorus sphaericus. Taxonomy (NCBI): domain Eukaryota; kingdom Metazoa; phylum Arthropoda; class Branchiopoda; order Diplostraca; family Chydoridae; genus Chydorus; species Chydorus sphaericus. Next base: position 8,747,264 of record CM057931.1, on the reverse strand, counting down.
GTGATAAGAGCTGGGAGGTAAATACCACAAAATCGACACCGTATTAGCTAGCCCTCGCGCCCTTTTGACCCCTCTGCACGCACTCACGCACGCACTATACACAATCTGCAGTAAATTCAACGGGAAAACAGTTCAAAAGGGGCTGTGAAAACAATAGAGAAAAAATACAACACGATGCAATTGACGGCTCGAACGACGTCTTGGTAATTTTTTTTTTTTGCATGTCGATCTGAATAAAGTGGACAGTGTTTTGTTTTTGTGTTTGGATAGAGGACGATGGAAGAGGGATTTTTGTCTTGTAAGAAGGTTGAAAGAAAACATTGAAAGCTTTACAATTGTTCCGATAAATAGTTTTGTGGTAGAGATACCAATTCTCTTCTTATGATTCTTCTCTCCATTGGCAAGAAAGAAAGAGAAGTGGTTGATACAGGGAAATGGGCAGGCAGGAAGGGAAATTGGAAAAATTGGGGATAGAACATCCTCCAACCTTAACCAAAAAGATGAATCAAATAGTCCTCTATCTCAACCCGGTTTTTTCCTTAACTTTACACCATCTGAAGAATTCTTGTTTTTGTTTATGAAATTTTTAATCAACGCATCAGGGTGCTATACATAAAATAGAAGAGAGAGTAGAGAGAGAAAAAACAATAAGAAAACGTGAGCGTTTACCAAATATTTTCTTCCTTCTCACTCGGACACAAAGAGCACAAGGAGGGAGAGGATGGGACAATGGGGTTAAGGAGAGGGAGCTTGCATGATCCCTCTTTATTGATTTGTTTTTTTAAAAGTTGTACAATCTTGAATCTTTCTTCTCAAATTCTTCATCTTGATAGTTAATTTTTTCTTTTGCATTACAATCAAAAAATCAGTCGCGCTCCGATTCGGAATCATCGGAGACGACCGGTAGTCACAGTTTCAGTTCGTTGGCTATTTTTGAAGCGATATTCTTGAATCCGATCGACGTTCCCGATATGCGCTTGAAGCGGACACCATTTAAGGAGAGCCGAGGTAGTTTGCATACCTGCAAATAATCAAAACGAATCGTAAATAAGAGGCTAATAACATCTTTTTAAATTAGAAAAGACTCGTTTTTTTCATTCATAAAAAATAAAAATAAAAGGATGAGAAGGGGAAAGAACCGGTTTCAGCTTTAGGGTTGCTGCCTCCATGATGGAATGCGGCTCCAGTGTCGAGATGACATCGGGGCGATTACACACGACAGGCACGTCTAGCATCCGAATTCCACCTACCTTCACCATCCCCTTCTCAACTCACAGAGCATAAAATAAGGCAATCCTGTGGGCAGGCACACCCAGAAGGAGAGAATAATAAAAAATACCGCTCTCTTACGTACCTCGATTTCCCATTGGACAAGGGAGTCGGTATTTGGGTCGCCGTGGACGCAGAGGAGGAGGAACTTCTCGCGCTGTTCGTAGTCGCAGTTGTTGGCGTCAAGAACCTTTATTTTTTTTTGTTACATGAGGAAACATAAGACGATTAACATCCATCTTCAAAAATAAAACATTTTTTTTCATAAATAAAACTTATTCCGTATGCGTTTTTAAAGCTTACACAAAACAGACATATACAATAACAACAGCACATGAATGAGGGAGTAGAAACAAGATAGAAAAAATGATGGAAACCTGCCCGGCTTTTTCTCGGTATTTCATTCACATTTTCGCGAAATTTTAGGGAATCAATTTATTTTAAACTAAGTAAAAACTACTAATAGCACGCACGCACAAACCAAACTTCTATAATGTGAACTGTCTGATAAAAAAAAGGTGAAATTGTAATTTTAAACTCAAATAAATTGAAGGAAAAAAGGGGTTTCACGTCTTTGTTTGCTCGTTATAAAACGACTTGATCGAAAAATAAAATCAAGTATGAATGGTGAATTGGAAAAGCCGGGGAGGTTGTTGGACGATATGAAAAACAAACTAACCCCCAGTCGGAAAGGAATATTGTCTTTTGAACCAACCGGTTAACAAATGAATATATATAATATATAATATAAAATAAAAAACAATGAAACGAAACATTTGAAGAAGAGTCTGTTAGAATATAAACTTGTCACCTCGAAGAAATAAAAAGCCGACATGAAAAGGTAGTGCATATAATTCTGAATCTAACCAAGCGTAAACCTTCACCTTGCGGTAGCCACCATCACCTCAGATACCATCACACTACAAGCTGACAACCGCCACTATGAGGTAAGAAAGCGAGCATCTCGTCATCTCCATTCTTACAAGTTAAATTATGAGTAGATAACAGTCAAGGTAGGAATTGAAGGGAAAGTAAAAAATAGGATGGGAGGAAGAGCATGCAAGGGCGGATAGTGAGCTGCGGATAGTGTGTGGTCATTTACTAATTGATCAGTGGACAAAGAGCCGAAACGCACAAAAAAAATGAAATTTGGAAAAAATAAAAAAAAAGGTGTCGAAATGTGTAAAACAAAAAAAATGCTAGTCCAAGATCCAAAAGAAAAAAAAATGAAAACGGAAAATAGCATCTACTCAATCCGAAAATTTCAAAAATTGCTTTTGTTTTATATGGGGGAGTGATTGTGAATACCTTGCGGATTTCCAATCATGATTTCATTAGGGTCGCGCGAGGAAGTAGTCTTCATGCTCCACGTGAAGCGGAGGGATCGCGGCTTCACTTGGTCATCATTTACGTTACTACTGTAAAAATAGCATACCCCACGTCTAAGATAAAAACTCCCTTTTTTCTTTCCAAAATGTGTACTAATTTTTAAAAATATTGCTCTCTTTTTCTATTATCAAAATTAAGGTGTAAGGTCCTATATGAATACAAGGACACAAACGACATTTATGATAAAACAAACGACAAAGCGGGTCTTTTACAAATAAAAAAAAATTAGTTTCCCTTCTCTTTGGGAATCGTACTAATCAATTACAACCAGGCTCTCCTTTGCTTCACATCCGACAAAGAGAAAAAAATAGGCGACAGACGATGAAATGTAAATGTAAAATATATAAACTGGTACATGTACCAAATGAAACACAACCCATCGATGGGGAAAAATGTTAAAAGAGACAACAAGGATCGACCACAGTATATAAACACGCTTTGATTGCGAATGATGAAGCTGAAAGGAATTCCTGTCGTTGTCAGTTGAAAAAATACACCTCTGAGGCTACTATTTTAACTTAATTGTTTTCTTTCTCTACTTATCAATCACCATGGAGATAAGAACATGGAAAAGGAATGACTCACCGCTTGGAGAATCGCGACGAGAGCTTAGAGAAAAAGGACGTCCGCGAAGAAGGACCAAGACCGGAGGAGTCGGCACCAGCCATTCCACCGGTGGCTCCTCCGTAGGTGGCCGCCCTGGTTCCGGGGCCGGTTCTGTCCACTGTGGAATGTCCGAGCGACTGGGAACGTTTACGCCGGGAAAGCACCCGGCGTGAAGCGGTTAGCAACGCTAGACGAGCCCGCCGTTCCTCCAGTTGGTGTCCCAGCTCCAGACGACGAACCGCCCGACGCTTCCTGTAGTGCCAGGAGCTCCACTCACCGTTCTACCAGCACTTTTCCTTTTAAAGATTGTAAGAAAAACGAGATGAGAAAATTTTTTTATTAAATTATCAATAACCAGCGTGTATGGACTGAATCAGTGAATGACGTGACTGGGCTGATACCAGAACTTAAAAGTATAGTAGCCGGAAATGTTTAGGATTTACCCCAGCTTACCAGAATAACTCTTTCGTGACCTAGGAAGATAGAGGGGCTTACACAACAATCAAATAGGAAAAGCTTTGGAGATCCCATTACCAATGAGAAGAAGTAAGCACGAATTGGTTAGGTTAGGTTAGTTCATATCTCAGAGCGATAGCCAAGTGTCGACCCAAGACAAGTTTAGTAATGAAGCCAAAAGGGGAAAACAAACAAAGCACGTAGTCAACTCTACCTGATGCGGAGAGGGTCGAGTGCGGGCGAGGAGCTCTCCGGGTTCAGCTCACTCCGAACCGCTGTGGAAATGGAAGCCGACTTGACGTGACCCTTGACTTTGGTCTCCGTCCCTCTGGAAGGATGAAGAGGAAGAGGGAGAAGGAGGACGCGGCAACAGCAGTCACAAGAGTGTGAATGTACGCACATGTGCGCGCGGAAAAGAAGGATGCAGTTAGGGAAAAATAAATCAATACACAAACAAACAATGGAGGCTTTACTGCATACGAGTAAAGAAAAGTGAAATATGGAACGAACAAACAATGAAAAACATTAAAGCCGACAGGAGCCGAAATGATTGTTTAAAGGGGTTATTTTGGTAAAGTGGATAAAACGAGCAGAAGGAACGTAGGTCACGCCTTCTATGAGCGTAACCAGAGAAAGAGGAAATAATCTAACGGATTCTACCCGATTTGGGGCGTCGGTAATGACGGGAAATAAAAGGGCGAAGAGTCTTAAAAATCGGCGGCAAAAAGAAAACTGCTGATCGTAAGAAGCAACCCACCGTTGCGATATAAAAATGTCATATCATGCTCTACTTGAGACACCAATATCGCCAATAACCCGTCATCATGACAGCGTGCACTCCACCCTTGACAGGGAGAGATGGAAACGATACTCGAATCTCTCGTTGAGAGGTTTATATATGCTTTTCCAAGAAAAGAAATGGAAGACCCACGAATATGTAAATTAGAAAAGTGTTGACTCACGTAGAGAGAGCGTCGCTGCCGATAGTGTTGGTTTTTTTCGCTCGAGGAAGACTTGGATTCGTAACCGATCGTAGAACGACGCCCGACCGATGCCGTTCCAGCTGGTCCTAGCGTACGGTTCGCGTTCGCTGCCATCGTGTTGGATTTCGTCAACCCCCGCGGTTTCCCGAACAAACTGGTACTCGGACTTGCAGCACCGGCGTTTGCTACAATTCACAAAAACGACAACATTAAAAAAATTTGATTGCGAAAAGTTAACTGTAAACTAATTGTGTCAAGTGTAAAATAATATTTCCTTAATATGGAATTTAACGAATCGGTGAAACAATACAAGAAAAAAAGAAAGGTAGCGGAATGTGACTGATTAAGGCCTTCGTGAGAACATGTACCTGTCGCGTTGGCTGTCGCATTCTTGATGGCGGCAGGTGAGGCAAGGGGCCTGACTCCGGTTGGCCCACCGCCGGCGGCATTGGCCGCTCCAAGCCGGGCGGATGTCTCTTTAATGGTGGCCGAGTCAACCGTGTTCTGACGGCGGAAGAAGTTGGTGGGCGCACCGCCTGACGAGATGTGGTTACCAGACGTGGGCGTTGCGGCCGTGGAAGCCCGAGAACCAGCCGAGGACGGGTTGACCCCTGCCGTTGTTGTCGTCCCGCTAGCGGCAGCAGCAGCTGACGTTGCAGTGGCACCTGAGGCACTAGCGTTCGTCGCGGCTTCGCGTGTTTCACCACCTGATGACGCCCGACGTCCACCAGGTTTGGACGAGGTAGCCGAAATGGATCGGTGGACACTCCGCTGTCCCGACGCATTAGTTGAGCCCGTCGTGGATCCAGTTGACGCCTGTGACGAGTGACCCGACGAAGGGACCAGAGAAGTCGGTCCGGACGCCACTGCAGACTCTGTCCGTGGAGGAACACCTCGGAGTGACAAAGAGCTCCCTGACCGAGATCCATCGCTTTCCAGCTAAAACCGAAAAAATAAATGAAAGGATTCTAGAAGGAATCGAAAAATTATATCTTAAAACTCACATCCGTTGATCTCCGTCCCAGCAGAAGGTAGGTGGCAAAGACATCGTCGTACTTTTGAGTCTTCAACGAGTCTTCGATCTCAGACCGGTTATAACCCATGCCGGCCAGTATCTCTATCCGTTTCAAGTCGGACAAGTCGACTTCCGGTTCAGAATAAGGCTTCAGTTCATCTTCTTCGTGACCCATGTTCATCCATTTGTCTTTCATGATGGCCTAAAGAGTATTAAATACAAAATATGTTGTAGAAACAAGTAAAAAATTCGATACGCCTGTTTATATTTCTTTTAAACAAGCGATCCTAAAAGGCGAAAAGGCAGTTCACAGGAGGGAAATCATTACCTCGAGGGATGCTCGCTTCGTCGGGTTCAGTACGAGGAATTTCTTGAGAAGGTTTTCGCAGTCGGTCGACATGTAAAAAGGGATGCGGTACTTCCCTCGTAGAACTCGCTCTCGGAGCTCCCGCAGCGTAGACCCATCGAAGGGCAGTGAACCGCTAACCAGCGTGTACAGAATGACTCCTAGCGACCAGACATCTACTTCCGGCCCGTCGTACTTCTTTCCTGTAAAATAAAATGAAAATCGTGAGTGGAATGGTAGAAATCATTTTTAGATTTCAAGGAAAAAAGGGGTTGAACTTTAATTTACCTTGAAAGAGTTCAGGCGCAGCGTAGGGCGGGCTCCCGCAAAATGTGTCCAATTTGCTCCCGGGCGTGAACTCGTTACTAAACCCAAAGTCGGCAATTTTGATATTCATCTCACTATCCAGTAATAGATTCTCCGCCTACAGCATCGTATGCAAAATAAAAGAATAAGTAATAGGTAAAATAGCTGTCGGCAGGGGAAAAATCACCTTCAGATCTCGATGAATGATTCTCTTTTGATGACAATACTGAACCGCAGAAACAATCTGTGAAGGAAGGGCGAGACGTTAACAAAATACGATTACACAACTGAGACAAAAATAGCGGGGGAAAAAGGTAAATATTTACTTGTCTAAATTTCGCGCGAGCCTCCTTCTCTTTCATGCGGCCATGGAGCACTAAGTAATCAAAGACTTCGCCGCCGCTAGCGTATTCCATCACCAGGTACAAAGTCTTTTCTGTTTCTATCACTTGGAATAATTTCACTGCAAACAATAGAAAATGTAAATAGAAGAACAAAGCAACAGAGAGCTCATAAATTCGTACCGATATTGGGATGGTCCAGTATCTTCATGATTCGGACTTCTCTGAAAAGCTAAAAGAAGAAAATAGTGCTCATTACTGTGTTTCATGGCACTTTACGGGAACAGAAGAGCCCTTCACTCTTTTTTTCCGGAGAAAGTGCAAAGGCGATGGGTTCAAAGTCGTAAAAGGGCTTTATAAAAGCCCCTGCTAAGCAATCCCGCCAGAATCATACCATGAGACGTTATGACTGTGGGGTTTTTAATTGAATACTAGGTTTTATTTCTCGTTTTGAATGATAGGTGGGAATATGGTTATGAGTTAATAAAAAAGAAGGGAAATATACAGGATATACAATGGAAATGTTGCATTGTATAGGAACTGGGAAAAAGTTGACTCCCTAATTTCAAAGTCACGAACGAAATATTGCGGGAAAAAAGGAAACGGAAGAAAGCTTACCTTTTGGAGGCTTCCCTGATTTAGCTGTGTCTTATCGATGATTTTGATAGCCACCTGTGAAACAAAAAAATAGCAAACCGTTAGGAAAATAGGCAGAAATGCGGTGACGATGACGACGGACCAAAATGGGTCACGTGCGCGAGACACAACATAGACGATGGCAACACAATATGGACACCGGCTGGAAAAACATGTGAAGCATAGCCGGGCCAACACAATTAACGGTGGTGCCGAGTAACGAAAGAAAGGAGGAAAGAGGGCGCCCACTTGGACCGTAAAAGTAAATTACGCAGCAGTTCGGACGTTACGTTACATTACGTTGGAGGTAAAAAAAACAAGGTACAATGGAAACAGAAATGGAGAAAACGGCAATTATCGCCTACCTCTTTCCCTGTAGGAATATGCTTGGCCAGCTTCACTTTGGCGAAGTTTCCTTTGCCTATAGTTTTGAGTAGCCGGTATTTGCCAATGTGTGGCTCCTCCGATGTGCGCCGCGAGGAGCTCCGGACGGACGCGGACGCACTCCCTCCACCTCCTCCACCGCTGCTGCCATCAGAACCCTATACACGGAAAAAGAAAACAAATATTGTATAATTTGTTTTTCCATTTGATATAAAAGTACATTTTCTCGAATTGAAGTAGGTAATCGTAAAATAAAAAGGTTTTGCTTCAATAGGTTGAAGATCCTCATATTATTGATTTTTCTTCCTTTCTCATCTTCTGTCGGGAAGGCCTTGGGCCTCACCGGAAAGGAATGACACGCCATTCCATTCACAAATTTACACGCTATCCTCCGGCGGCTGCAACTAACTCTTCGATAGGAGAAGGAAAAAAATGTGCTGAAGAAAACAAGTTTCTTATTTTTTTATTTTTTCTTCTATCATTTTTCGTTCTTGCGGGGCTGGTCTCTTTTATATAGCTGACGCCACGAGGGAAAATGGACTTTTCATTTCGCATCGCTGATGATAAGATATCTTTTCTCATTACACCCAACTTTTCTCCGTCTCCCGAACAAAAGCCCTGGTGATTGGTCAGGCGGAAGCATAAACCTCTTGGCCGGAAGGATGAATAGGGGGAATAGCTAATTTTTTTTTTTGTCTTTGCCCAAGGTTGGTAAAAATCAATCCCAAATGCTCGAGGTTACACAACATGGACGATGCTAGTCTCTCTCTCGTATTCAAATAAGAGGGCTTGACCCTAGCGTTCCCACCTCAAAAGCCCCTCAAGGTTGGCTGGATGACGTCACTCCAAACGACTCGACGCGTTAACGGGGCCCTGTTATTATACCGACACGAGAAACTATATACGCAAGGTGCAAAAGATGCACAAAATCAAGTTCACAAGCACCTGTAAATATCGACAAGTAATAACAGTCATGTGCTCGTTTTCTATTCTTTTATATTTGGATGACTCAGTTCCATTTTTGTAAAACTGCCGATTTTGGTCTTTGACTTTTCGACTGCGCAGCCCGCACATTTGCTAACTTGCACTAAGAAAGGATCGCTTTAAGCGCCACCGGTTTTGTCTCGCCGTCTAGCGATGCAAACACCGGTAGACGGCTAAATACAAAGATGTTTCTTCGCGTGATATAAAGTTTAAAATACTCATTTAACCTCGACTAAATCACAACTCAAGCGGACCAAGTGAAGGGAAAAGACAAAAGGTTTGGGCTTATGTGTAATCGGGCGTTGTTACTTTTTTCCACACAAAGTAAGATAAGGAGTGCAACGTAAAAACACTGTAGAGATCCAATCTAACCTAGAGACTAGACAGATACGATTTGCCAGATTTAAACGGGTCTGTTGTTTGTAAATGACAACCGCAGTCATTTCTGTGCTAAACTTGATTACGGCACGGAATGAAGTTGAGTGTGTAAATTGTAACTTACCGGTCGTAGAGGCGTCTTGACTGGCGTCGTTTTGACCTGCAAATAAAGACAAGGAAATTCCTTTTAAATATGGTTGAGATAATAAGTAGTTATGGGGAAAGGGAAGGGGAATTACAGCAGCCTTGTTGCCCATTCTGAATATTTGATATCGTTATCCAATAGAGTTGTTGTTGCTGAAAGACAATCGGCTGATAGCATGAATGATTCACCACATCATCATCACGTGAGAGGAGAATAGGGAGGGATGAGGGGGGTGCACTAAACCAAAAAGCCAAACCCTAAAGTGGTGGCGAGTTCGGTCAGACTCGAACGGACGAGCGTTCGACTGACACTGAACAGGAAAACAGCACACAAAAGGTGTGGTTTTGGCAGCGCAGCGCTCCTTTTTTTTATTTCTCTCGTTCTCTCCATCCTTCTCTTTCTCTCTCTCTCTTTTTATCACGCTTGGTTAAAATGCGATGGGCTCACTGCTCAGTCATAGTAGAGGCCCGTGGAGCAGCCGCTTTCCGCGCCACAGGTTCAACAACCTGCGCTCCGCGTTACGGTGTTTCAAACTTAATTCACCAACGCAAGGGAAGGCGTAAGTGTGTACAAATAATAGCAATCGATCGCCACCGTCGTCTCGGCCATAAGAAAAAAAAAACGATGACCAAAGAAGCTTTGAGTGTCCACTTCCGATGGAGGGCAAAATCAATTACAAACTTCCGAACCAAGAAAGACATATGTTACTTTCGTGCATGACGACTTAATTGCTTCTTTCCTCGCAATTCTGTCACTTGTGATTGAAAGAATCCTTCTAATTAAGCCAAACCCAAAAAGTAAAAAAAAATATAGATTTTCAAGTGAGGTATAAATAGTGTAGAGAAACCTCTTGATATTCTTAGATTGATTGTTAACTAATAATCTACGAATAACTTCAGCTTAAACCCACTAAAATAAGAATATTGTTATGCCTCTTCTAAAAATACAAACATTATCTCTTTTACCTTGGCAGTGGAGACATGATCAGAAGGGAGGGATTCAGGAACAGTTGGCAAAGTAGTCCTCATCCCAGCTGACATTGTTGACAGTGGAACCAGTAAAGTAGCAGTGGGGATGTTTTCAGCTCCAAATGTCAGTCGCTAAATTGAACTAATGAGCAGAAGATCCGGTCAAAAGGTACATATTCCCTGCAAAAATAGACCACACATTAACTATATATTTCATACTAGTCGATTCAGAGTAAATATTGAATAATCGTCGCTTAAAGAGCTCCCAAACACTCCATAATACTCTAAAAACCAACCATAAAAATCGAAATGGGAGACTATAACAGCTGAGGTGTTAACATTCAGGTGAAGTAGAATACATAAACACACATCCCAAAGTTTATCTGGCAAGGACAAAAATATAAAAATGACTTTTGTTAACAACGGCGTACAGAATTTCAAATTCTACAAGGGTAAAGCCGGTAGAATTTCGGCTTGGACAGTCAACGCATCTGTCTTGTTAGCTAGCCAAAATTGATATGCTCTATGTGTACCGGGTAGTAGAAGTGAGATATTTAACAATATTCTATTTCAATTAAATAAAAATTATGATAAGGACTTGGCATATTCAATAAGAAGATGACAAAAACACAAACTAGAGAGAGAAAAGTTAGTTGGGTAGATTATATTTTGTTTTGTTCTAGTGATTACGAAAGGAAACTTGTGTTTCTAACAGAAGGATGAAGTAGGGGTACACCAAAGTTGACGATCAGACTATCTAAAGAGCAATGCTAGCTGAGTGAAATGTTCAAATCTGGAAAACAAGTGGGATGATGCCACAAGTTTAAATGCACAAAATTAGTTAGTAACTGAAGAAATAATTAAAAATACCTCAGCAGAAGGGAAGTGAGAGGGTTGCCCTCAATGGAGCTGGCAGAGGAACGCGTTTGGTTTACTCTTCTTCTCTAGTTCACTCACGAACGTTCACGATGAAACAAAATTCCCATCTCTCGGCACTGGCGACTACATATGCGAGTGGAGTAGGGGAGAGGTAGAATGTAGGAAAAAATAATAACACTTAGATTTGTCTCTGACTGTTGTGACACTTTGCAATTTGGACGACCGGCTTCAAGGGCTAAGACAGTATCAACTGGGCGGGTAAAGAACGCTATTTGCGAGCGAGAAACGGTGAAATACGAGCGTGAACCAGGTAAGAAGGGGAAAGATGTCGTCCGCCCATGTCAAAAAGATGGCCGCCCGTTTTCTTACCTTTGAGTACACTACGCGTCAAACTCGAGACGAAGCAGCGTTCCCGGCCCATTCCATCGTACACCAGTCGAGCCGCTTCTATAGCTATACTCTTCACCCGCCATCTTATCGATATATAGCATAGTTTTCTCTCCTCTCTCGAACCGCGGCGGCAGTTGAAAGTGCCCGCGTATACGAATATGGTCAATGCGAACGTATATTTTTATGTCTTTTTGGCTCTCTCTTTTTATACATATATATACATATGTGTCCTGCATCACGGCCTAGAATTGAAGCTCTTCAATTGAGTATGGGTCAAAGATGCCTCGATATTTTACCGACAGCGGTATTGACTAAATATGTTTTGGCCTTTTAAAAACATCGAGACCGGTTGCTGCTGTTTGGGTGAAAGCCGCTCGGCGTCGTGAGAGACGACCTCCCCTGTAGAGAGAAGAGTTACGCTGACGAGTCCTGGCCCCACACTAGCTGTTCAAATATCGATACCTCAATCATCTTCAATATGAAATGTTGAAAAAGTCATATATGCTTCTTAACACTGTTTAAAATAAAAAGATTTGCGTCTTTTTTAAAACAGCTCAATTTAAAAAAAGATTCTTCTTCATTCTTGAACACTTGCCTGCTGTCGTTCCATAAAAAAAAAATTGAGGAATTTGTAGTTTATTTTACCGTGTCTAGATGAGTGGTAGACACCACTCAATTTTAGAGAAAGCAAAACCGAATTCTTCTTATAAACCTAACGAGCCAACCGATCTATCAGGCTATCAAGTTGTCAATTCATGAAGAACGTACTACCTGATGAAAGCCCCACAGGAAGAAAATATTTTAACGTTTTCATACCAAAGATGATTGACTCACAAGTGCTGCTGATGGGTTCCGGTAGTTGTTAAAAATGTCGAGTGAAATGCGCACTCAATGGCTGTATTACAACATTTTAAAGAAATCTAACTTTTTTAAACACTGCTTCATTCCGCAAACACTATATTTCTAGGAGAGACGCTCAAAATAATAAGAAGAAAAAAATAAATTAAGAAATCGCCTTGACCATTTTAAGGATTTTCTTTGTTTACATTTAATTACAGATTGCGTACACAAACACAGTTGACCGAATTCTGCAGAAAGCTTGTCCAAATATATAAAGGGAAAAAGCTGTGTGTATCCTCTTTCAGGAAATGTTGGCGGGACTAAAAAAAAAGGAGCTATGTCGCATGAAATTGAGGCTATTGCGATCCAGGATCGTGTTCTACATTTTCTTCATTTTAAACAACAAAAGTTCTTTAATGAATCAACAGAGTGGAGAAGATGGGACCTAAATGAGTCGCCCTGCTGACAAGAGGAGGACGAGCTAATTGTAGCCTTGTTACTCTAGGCTGCTGGAGTTCCGGCGAACGTGCAAAGCGTCAGGCTTTAAATTGTCGAGTTGCGTCATTACAATTCGATATTTCCCGGGGGAAACAAAATTTATTTTATAAAATATTTGAGTCACAGCACAGGGAAAACCACCGCCCTTATTCAAATGACTCTGTAGATGAAATTCATCATACATCCGGACACACTACCTATAATTAACATTTTGTCATCGGGAATGTTTTTGTTTTTTATAGATAAAACGAAGGATCAACGGAAGTGGACGACACACCTGTATACATGATATACAGTCTCGATCGTCGCATCAGTGGTGTCGTTCCACCAATAAGAATTACAGCTGGGAACCGGATGCATCCTTTTCTGGGCACAGATTTATGTTGTGATGTGTGTACTAAGAATGTGTGTGCTTGCGCTACCTATGTAATCCACTCCCTCATATCTGATAGGAAAAGGCGTTTCGGCCAAATTGGCATTCATCCGAGCAAATCCTTTATAGGATCTTTCAATATTCTAATGCACCAAGTGGATGCGTCCACAAGATAAATGTTTATGCAACATATAAAACTGACAACATTTTTCCATTTTCATATTCTCTGCCTTACTGAGATCGTGAGTGAGCACTAACGTCATCATCACGAGCTGCACTCCTTCGGGAGTCTTTTTTAGCAAATATAATACTACGAGATTAAAGTGGCACTCTACTTTTATGCTCTTCCATGTGCCGACGTCACTTTCCTTCAAACTCAGACAACCTATTCACACATACACAAGAAGATAAATCCGCCATAGAGCGCTGAAGTGTTTTTTTGTTGTTGAGATTGATTCGGTTACAACTGCAATGGTATTGCGATTCGGATATAAGATAACTTAGAGATCTGCAGATTTGATTGATATGCTATGACTGAAAAGAAACTGATAATAAAGGAGCCCCGGCTTTAAAAGAATGAATACATCCAAAAATAACCACATTTTCGTTACTGTATATATCGCTGACTTGTCATATAATACCATTGAACATCCACCACATAATCAAGAAATAACATAGCCTTTGCACGTCATTTGATTACCTCCTTCACCAAAAACATTCATAGAATCACGTCAAAAGAAGAGAAGAACAGGTAAGTGATATATGGTCGTTTCATCCAATTGTGGCAGGTGCTCTAAAAACGTAGTTCTGTTTCATAGCATAGGCTGGGAAATTTGTGGGTTGTTTCTCTGCAACCAAAGCCGCAATGCTTGAGTTCGTTCCACTGTAGATCCACTCAAGGACCAGTGTGATGGAACGCGAGTGGTGTTAGTGTAGTTGCAGCTCGCATAGTGAAATGGTGATGCGGTTGACAACATCCAAGGAGCATCTGGGATTCGGAAAATCAATAATAATACATGGTATTGTACAATTTTTTTTTTGTAGTGGCTTATACTTTTGCTTGGAAGGTAGGCGGAATGTGGGCGTGGACCGATGTGAGACCAGACCTCTTGTAAATCACCGCTGATTTTCTGAATAGAGCTCAAGACAGTATCCCAATCACCTGTAGAAACAGCGCTGCTTACACCAGAAGTCACCGTGTCAGTTGAGCGGTCCGTTGGCGAGTCGTCCATCCACTGTAAATTAAAAAGAATACATGAAATAAATATTTAAAAATTATTACAATTGAGCAAATATTTACCGCTCTTCTATGAACTTGATTTTTGAAAAGCAAGCCTCGAGCCCGCTGGACCGGAGTGACGGACCTCTTGCCACTTATGTTTTCTCGAGAGGAATGTAGATTTGTCAACGAACGGCTTCTGCCTCTTGAAGATGCGCGCCAGTCAGAGTAAGAGGAGCTGGATTCTCCGGAATCATCGTCTATGTCTGAATCGATCCACCACGATTCCCTTTGCGCTTTGACGGGGGTGCTCTTCTTTTTCGTCCTAGTGGAAGCAGGGCTCTTTTGAAACGAAAGATTCTTCTGTTTGAGCAGCTGCATTTCTTTTTCGACACGGGCCACCTGCTTTTGCAGCTTGTCGCACTGACATTCGATATGTTTTGATTTCTCTTTCGTCGGCCGTAGTTGAGTGGATGACACCTGGCTCTCCGAGTTGGATGGCGATTGGACTCGGATGTTATTCTGAGGCTCTTCCGAAAATAGCCCCCTTTTGGGAGGAGTTACTATGATGGACGAAACAGCCGGTTCCGTCTGAATGATTGCGTCTTGGCAACGAGCAACAGGAGCTTCAATGTGCATCCGGCTCTTCTCGTCAATAAATCGGGACAGCGTTTCTTCTAATCGGTTGATTTCATTGAGGGCTACTTTGTCCTTTTCCTCTTTGGCGGACTCAACTAGTTTACACAAATCTTCGGTTCGCCGCCGCTCGTTGACCAATTCGCTCTCAAAACGGCTCTTGATTTGCGCAATCTCTTGGTTAAACCATCGTTCTAATTTGGATTTTTCTTCTTCTAAAGTCCGCTCCATTTGGAGCTTCATTCGAAGCCAGTCTTCTTGCGTTGTATTCACATTCGTTGCTCTTGCGACTGACTCACTTTCCGACTGATTAACGGATGGGGCTTCATTTACTGGCGGAACTTGAATGATAACTTTATCTTGAACGTGTATAGGAGACGAGACTTGACTAGCAGATTTTATCGTTGAAAGTTCAATATTCCGATGAGGTTTCGAATCGACCGAATGACTGGGAAGTTCCTTATTTACGGTTGCATTAACCGGAAAAAGCGTTCCTTCTAGAGAATCATTTCGAGTGATGCTGCGTGCCAACATAACTGGTCGATCTTTTCGCGTCGGTCCAGATAGTTTACCGTTGTTTGGTTCAATATTAGCATTTACTTCCAGGACTAGAGGAGTTATGTTTGAGGAAGTAACAGTTTCCTTCTTCGAAACCAGTTTAGAATCATATTGATCCTTTGACACGGATGAGGGAACATGAATGGTTAGGCCACCCTTCTCTTCTCCCATAGATTGGCTGCGTTGCAAAGGAATTGCGAATGGTGGCGGTTTGACTAGAACAGCATCAAAGGATTCGCGCTTTTGTTCTTCTCCCAAAGATTGAGTTCGTTGGATAGGCGTAACTCGAAGAGAATCCATTGACAATTTTTGTATTGATGAACGGTCGATAACGGGGTTATTTTGCCCTTCGTCTGGAATGAGTTTGGAATCGGCTTGCAAATTTTTCTGATTGTTTGTTTGGTTATTTTCTGGAATTTCAATCGGAAGAGGGCTTGGGCAGTATTCCGAATTGAAACGTGTTACCATTTCATCGCCATCTATCTCCTGGACTTGAAGCTTACTCGCGCCGGATGTTTTTTTGATAGGAGATTCCTTGGCTGTACTAGTCACACCAAATGAACTGAAGGAAATGTCCCAGCGTTTCTCATCATCAATATGGTAGTTGGCGAGTTCTCCGATGGGTTTCAACAAACCAGGATCCCGAAAGTCCAAGAATTCTTCAGAACTGGACGATTCAGATTTGTCAACCATTTTGCTTGCCTCTTCAGAGTACTCGGGCGTATATTGTCGGATTTCAGCCGATTCTAAATCAAACTGTACATGCTTTTTGTTGTCGTTTGGGATATTCGGAGGAACCACTGGATCATTGGGTAGGGGGCTTAGTGGTTCGGTAATATTGCCTTTAGATCGTGAGGCTTTTTTGGCTGCCAATCGATCGGTAAAGCTCAAAGTGGTCAAAGGTTTCAAACTTTCGACTGATTCAGGAGTCGATGATTGAAGGGGCGAATTAGATATGGGATCCGGTGTTGGGGGATCCAGAACTAAAGGCCTTTTTTCTTCGTTCAAAGCGTTGTTAGCGCTGGGTATAAGTTTGGTGATAGGGAGAATCGGACGTGTAGAGAGAGAGGCACTAACTGGACGGATAGGCTTTTCAAAAAGTTGATCGGACGGTAAAAGAGATGATATGGGCGGTTCACTGGGTTTAAACGTTGAAAATGAGACATCCCTAACAATTTCAGTTCTCAAACTTTGCGGATTTGGAGCAATTGGATTCAACAAAGGTTTCACACCAGTCGAAGAAATTGGTTCTAATTTCGGTGCTCTTTTTAAAGGTGCCTGAATCATTTGAAAAATCAAATTTAATCTCCTATTATTTTTTAAATAATAATTTTTGTGGTCGTACCAAAGCTCGAGGTAGAGGATTCTTGGCCGCTGAAGTTGGGCCTAGATGAAGTGGTGATAAGCTAAGGGATTCTTTGCTGTTTAGTTCCATAGACGGTTCTGCTGATTCTCCTTCGGGATTTCCTCTTTCTGCATGAAAGATTATTTCAAGGTTATTTTATTGTTCGTAATTTCAAATTATTAAACGGTATTTAATTAATTACCGTGAAAGTGTTGTGGGTCGCAGTATTCACGCGCTAACGCGCGATGAATTTCTTCAAGAGGATGTTCCCAAGTTGATTCACCGTTGAGAGCGTTTGAATAGAACCAGAGGCCGGTTCCAGTATCAAGGCTAACAAAGAAGGAGGAAAATAATTAATAATAAATTCAAATTTTTACGACCATTATAAAGCCTTATAAAAATTTATATTACCATGGATACCAATAACGAGGTAAAGGCTGCAATATCCACTCTCGTACTAAAGTAGCTAATGAGGGATTTGCTTTCAGATCAATACCAAGGCGCTGGCAATATTCCTCTATATCTTGAATTATAAAAAATAAAAATAAATTGTATGATGGAAAGTGGAAACATAATAAACTCTTACATTACTACTGTGAGAATCGTAAACAACCCCTCTTCCCCTTTTAATTCTGAAACGAGGTGGTGCACGCAAATCAAGCAGTGAGGTCACGTGTCTTTGCATCCGGTGGCTTATCAACACGAACCATCCTTGCATACGGTTAGGGGTTGAAAGACCGATTGGTACCATCCTCTTACCCTAAAGCAGCTCTTTTACTTTCAGCAAGCATTCACGCTACCGTACCATGTTGGAGCCCCTCTCCGCTATCGTTCATCCCCCTCCTAGCTCTCACCTACGTTCTCCCCCTCCCATATACCAAGCCTAATTAAGGTGGACCTCGAATAATACTGACGCTCATTCAGCAATATCGCAGTCGACAGATCCAATAAGCAAAATTCTAAATGAGGGCATAGCATGCTAGTTGAGCTCAACCCTTCATTATTCAGAGGAGGGTTGAACGTTAGATCGCATGCTACTATTGTCTCTTTAATACCCTTTTGGTATGATTTGTTATTTTAGATGACCTCATCATGGGGAGGAAATCCGTTCAATTTATACTAAAAAGCGGGTCTTTAATGTAACTGCGGGAGCTCTAGTGACGTCACTCTCAGTAGCCTGTCAAAGAGGATCGGCTCGATATATATGCGTGTATCTCTTTTTAACTTGGAAGGATCCGGCCATGGAGTCATTAAGAGAAGATGTGATGAAAAAAGTACTCTCTATTTGACCTCTTTCTTCTTTTCCCACCCTTTGAACAAACAGAATTGGGAGATGACATGGCGGCAAGTCGATAACGGGTAGAGGACTAGCACGCGTCCAAGTCGCGTGGCTAGAACACGCGTGAACTACCGAACAACACATTTTTTCCACAGAGTAATCAAATAAGATTGATTTTCCCAACTTCATAAAAAAATATGCCTATAGTATATATATTAGGTTAGGAAGTTCACACAACTTTCTATTATGTTTGAAGGGGTAAAAAATGAGAAAGAGCTTAGAATGCATGTGTGACATGCATGATGTATAACTTGAAAGTTTTTTTTCAGAGACAATAAGTTGAGGCTTACTATAACTTAGATTATCTCTCCTACTAAAGAAAAGACTAATCTACTTTTTGATAGCCTACAATTCATTTTGCAATCATAGATTCTTAATAAGTGATAACCCATGATGAAATATGTTGTAACTTGCAACTAGTACCCCCAATGCTAGTTGCTGCACAGACAGATTAAGATTAAATTTCTAATGTGTGATAATGTGACATACCTTTTTCATTGACTTCGGTGTAATCTTGAGAAATTTCTTCACAAACCACTATGCTGCTGTCATATTCTGGCAGAGAGTTTGGATTACAACTCATATTTTCTGAATGATCTTTCTAGGCAGGAGTGCATGATCCTGTTTAAGTGTACATGGTCAGTTAGTTCTTATATTCTAAATAAGATACATAAGTTGCAAATGCTGTGGCCTTCCATTTATCAGAAATGTAAACAATATTTTTATGTGAAAAATATTAATGAAAGACTTACCCGATTTCTAGATATTATTAGTAAGTCAACACAAGTTGTATTCCCATTCGTGAATCGTGAAAAACGAAAACTCTGACTCTAGCAACTGAGAACTGACTGACGTTTGTTTGGTTAACACACACAAGCACAGCACACAGACACATGGCGTGTCCGTCATTTGTATTGACAACAACGCCATCTTTTGGTAGGTTATATGAGCTAATGATACGGACAAATAAAAAAAATCCCGGAATGATATGAAATCAAGATAAAACCAAATCAAAAGTTTGCTAGAACAAGATACTAGAAAAAGACGCAAGAGCCCAAGTTTTCAAAATCTTGATGATATAATTCCTCATCGAAAATCGAAGAGCTTTTATTTTTTTTAAAGCATTCTCATGCCGCGAAATCCGAATTTTTTCCCCTGATTTGTGCGAAGAACGGAAGAAGAAAGGAGTAATAAATGTAATTCTATGCGTTATCGAAGAGGAATTGTCGGAGACATTTCTCTTAAATATTCATAGTTAAACTTGATGGAAATGTTGATGTTTAACGACAACGCAATAATATTTAGAAATTATTTTTGAAGCGTACAATCGTTACACTGTCCGTGCTCCGTTGTGTAGGGAATAATAATATATTGCAAGGATGCATAAGCACAGTACTACATTTTAATTAGAAAACGCAGCATGATATACTTCAGCTGGAACTATACACGCTTTTAGTAACTGTCATCAAAAAAGGAAAAAAATTACCCCGCACCTGAGTGTTCCAACGAAAACAAGCGTTACGAGGGGTGCGGGCGGGCCATCAAAACGCAAACCTTATAAGCCCATACGATGAAAATAGTGTTTATGACCATTGTAAACATGAGTCGTCTCCCTTTTCTCCCATTTGCCTGGGAACTAAAACTAACTCAGGAAGGGAGCGTGAAGAGGGGTTTATTTGATGTCACTTGTAATGTGGATACGGTAATTTATTTCCTTGCAAACACAGTATTCATTTGGAAGTGCGGTAAAGGTGTAACATATTTTTAATAGCTCATTAAAGCCCAGATCATGTGGATTGTATTCAAATTTATTTATCCTTATATCCGAAACATAGAAACGAGATGAAAAATACAATATGGTCAACCAGTTTTATGCTCAGCGATGTATTGCTCATGGCGAGTTTTCAGAGCACCGATAATCTTTTCTTCGATTTCGGTGCCAGCTTCTTGCTCTGTAGAAGATAAACGGATTTCATCCGGTTCAACATTCAATCGATCGATCAACATTACGTAAGTTTTCCGTGTATGTAGTAAATTCCCAATTACCACCTAAAACGAAAAAAATGTGAGGAATTTCTTATTCGTATTTTTTTTTTAATGATGACAAAAATTTACGTGATGGTGGTACTTTTGAAGAGATTCCCTTGCTTTACTTTCTAATAATTGCTCATTCGTTTCCAACTTGAATGAAACTATGAAAGCGTTTGGAGCCCAAAAAGTCACTAACGGACCGAGCATTTTGGGAACAAGTTGAAGAGAAAGGCTTAAAGGACCACCAGATGACTGGATTTTGTGGTCAGGCATCTGGCTGACGGGGATGTAAAAATCTGACACAGCCGCGGCTAGGTAAAGCAACGCTGAAGATCCGAAAATGTGAATCTCTTCTGCGGCTGCTCTCAAGAGCCAAAGGTAATCCGATAACGAATTGAATGAAACCATCACAATATGATCTTTGTAGAGTTGGTATTTTTCGGCAATGCTTCGCAACTGATTTTTGTCCTCTTCTTTTACTATTGAGAGGTTATGATATGAAAATTAGTTTGAAATAAAGATCATTTAATACAATGGTAAAATTATACTTTGAATGCCATTTTCAGGGTGAATCTCGACCATATTTAGAAAACTATGTCCAGTGAGATGTCGAGAAAAAGGTTCTAAAGATTTAGATCTGAATTTGAAAAATAAAAATTATGATTGAGCCGTAACATTCAGATATATGTTGCACCAGGCTTGTTTCGCATCGGGCCAGTCCGCTTTCGTCATATAAAAAATTAAGGGCTAGCATTTTAAAGACAAGTTTTTAAATCAATTTACCTATGTATGAATATAACATCATAACCAGCTTCTAAAAAATATTCAGCTGAAGCTGATCCTCTTGTCCCAGCACTGAAGTTGTCAATGAACCGGACTGTATTTTGCTCAAGGGGCACAGTGGTGCCTCCAGACTTGTAAAATAACATTTAAAATGTAGATTTTTTTATATACAGTGATTAATAATTTTAAATCTGTAGTTCATACTGTTATGAGAGCTATCTGATTCCTGCTTGTGGCTGATTTCTGGCAAAATTTTCTTATTTGCAGCAAACTTTCATTGAAATGTACTGGTTTAGGATTTTCATTGAAAAAAGTAGTCCAATCTGTATCGTCCTTCCCCATTTTCTAAAAAATATACAAGCGACGCCAAACGTTTCAAAGGTGTCAGTATTAGATTAACCAGTAAAAGGAAATAGTATTGACATTCCGTTAAACAAAGATAGCTTTGTTACCTTTCATAAATGTGTACGTTTTTCTTTGCACTTGCTTGCTGAGTGTTAATATCAGCAATCAATTAAACCCATACAATATTGCTTTGACCTAATTCTCAGTTGTGATTTTTGCGTCACTTAGTCAGTCACTCACTGGTCACTCCGTCTTCGCAAGTAAACATTGGAAGGTGTCTTCTGCTACTTACAAACACCGGCACCGGTACGCGGGTATGCACGCTTTTCGTAATAACTCAACGTTGCCATTCTCTATATTGTAAAATAACGATTTTTCTTCGCCGTCACCCGCCGGGCTTTACATGTTGATTAAAGTGTTATACGGATTCTGGGTAATGTGGGAGCTAATATGTCAATTAAATGATTAATTTAATTTAATTTTAATTAATTTTAAAACAATTTAACAGTTTGAGCCTGTTTCTGCAATGTTGCTTATACATTTTTTATTATAAAGAACCCATAGCAAGATTTAAATACAGTTACTGTAAACTTGTTGGGTGGATGATAATTTTACTTAGTATATTTAACAGACGATGACGTAATATACTAAAAAGAGATGTGCGGCATACGCAATATCAGAATTCAGCAGGAGGCATCTTTTAGATCCCGGACTGGGTTCCGAGAGTTGTTGGCTCCTTCCGCGCTGCATACCTTTTGGAGAATTAAATTTTCAAATTAATAATTGGATCAAATTAATTGGAACACTTAGCTTCCGCAAAAATTTAAGTCCAGCGATTTTTTTTCGGGAATGAAAGATCTAGCTGAAAGATCAAATTATGCACATCGCATCATTTGTAAATTGTTTAGTTAAATTAATTTTTTTACGCCTGTTAATTAAAAGTTAATTCCCTTTGAGTCAAATAAGGTTACGATATTGACTTTGTATAAGAAAAAAAAAACTAGAGAAAATACGATAAAGATTAAAAAGTAAACTTCTTCCTTCTTAGTGACCTTTGAGAATTGTTATCATGATACACTACGAAGTCGACTAAACTGTCATAGAAGTTTCGGACTCGACACCAATCAGCCTAAAAAGCAAAACAATGATCCTTCAACCCGAGATAATCAATGTTAGGGGTGTAAATGAGTTTCTGCTACTAGTATAAAATACACACACAAACGGTACGTACGAGTATAGAATAATTTTGATTTCTAGACTAATAGGACGGATGTCTGAATAAATGAGTTGGCCTAGGCCCTAGGGTATTATTACGCTGTAATAAATCGTAAAGTTAAAAATATTCGGTAGGAATGCGTCAAACTGCACATTTATGTTTACTTAATATTGTAACTTTTTCGACATTACCTTTAATAATATTACTTTTTTACGTAATAACTTCTACGTGCAAATTTGGCTTTTAGGATTGGAAATGGCTCAATCTTATTCTGCCATTTCAAAACCAGAGAACAAACGTATTTTAGAAGAACAGTCCGAGGATACGCAATTGAGCAAAACTATAAGAGAAACTCATAAAGAAGGATTGCTTGGTAAAAAATATCGTTTTAGAGTTATTTTTGTCTATTCTTATGCGTAATTTTTGTTTCCCTATCTAGGTAATTTTTCAAAAGTCGAAAGGAACTGTTACGGAAGCGAAAAATTGAAAGGATCCGTCTACTTTTGCGCTTCTCATCCCATTGATCCCCTCCTTGTGTGTGGATTAAGTACCGGGAAATTCATTATTTTTAAAGGGGCTTCTTTTGCGGATTCATTCTCTCAATGGGAGACATTGGAAGAAGGGGAAATTCAATTTCCTAAAGATGCTTCAGCTATGTCGACATTGCAGTGGAATGTACGAATGGTTTGTTTTTTTTAATTTGCCGAAGGAATGTATTTCCTTTTTAACGTTCATTAATTTTCTTTCCAAATAGGGTAATGGGACCATATTAGCAGCAGGATTTCAAGATGGAAAACTGTTAGCGTGGTATGCTCTTGATAAAATGCCTATCGAAGGACAAGGCAGAGAAGGATGTCAAATCTGGGCGCTGACTTGGAATCCTTATTCACCAAACATTCTTGCCACCTTTGATAACAAGGTCAATTTATAATTAATTACCAATGCACCTTTGGGCTATTTACTTTATGTTGTATATTACAGACAATACTAATTTGGGACATGGCATTATTGAACGAGCCGCGCGTTTTACACGCATTCAATAAGCACACTAATACTATCAGAGATCTTTCCTGGATGTCCAAGGCTCGATTCGCTTCTTGTTCCGACGATGGGACGATTAAACTTTGTGGAATCGGGCAAGATGAGTCCTTTGGTAAATCACTTCGAGTATCAGGTATGACAGTATGAGGAATAGAAGCCAGACTGCAATTGTGTTCCCATATTCTATTTACGTATATGTATAATTCATTTTTGTATTAGAGTGAGGTGACCACAGTTTTATGGGAATTCTTCCCAAAATCTGTTAGCTTCCAATTCTAGAGATGGTTCTATCAAGGTGACTAATAAGTGTTAAATAGCGCTAAACCTACAACTAGCATGAATAAAGAAATCATTCATTTTTTTTAAAAGATATGGTCACTTGAAAAGGATGATCCAGTTTACCAATGGAAGAGTGAATCCTATAATCGATCTCAATGTATTGCTTGGTCATCGCAATCATCGGATACAAAATCTTTATCGATCGCTAGGTGGGAATTATATTTTTAAAATTCCAATTTACTAGGTACTTGTTCCCCTAGCAATTTAATTTTTACTTACGGTACACATTTATATAGCGGCTTGCAGGACGGCACAATCCTAATTTGGGATTTCCTAACAAATCACTGCCAATTTCTTCGGGGACATTCTTGCATGGTTTGGGATGTCAATTTCTCACTTGATGGTCGATTTTTGGCCTCTATTGATCAACAAGGTCAATTCATCATTTGGACCACCGAAGTAAATTCATACTACTACTGTACTCAAACATTTAAATAAAAGGTAATTTTTTATTTTAAAAAATCAGGATTGGAAGATTCTTTTCCAGTGCACGGTGCCGTACCGTGCCTCTAAGCGATGCCTTTTGTGGCAATCTGGATACAAAATACCATTAGCTAATTCAACTCACGAGGTTTATTCACTGTAACTCTTGGATTTCAGCTAAAATTAATAATTTATTTATTTCTATTTCACCAGGTTCACATGATTGAGTATCTCACTGCGTCTTGTTTATGAAATTGATAAATGGGAATTGTATGTTGATTCGAATAGTCCTCGATGGTTTATTTTTATGATTATGGTAGGAATTAAAACTCTGAGCTGCTGAGGACGACTAGCAAAGTGGAGGTAACACATTGACACCAAGCCATAAATAGAGAGGAGATTCCAGAATTCTTCCATTGGTCCACTCAGTAAGCTCTTCTTATAGTAGAAAAACAAGAGAATTTAATAATGGACTTTAATAGAGTCCCGTTTGAGCTAGTCATTTAAAACAAGCGCCTTTCAGGAGCGTTTAGACTATACAAAAAAGGGAATTTTAATATCTTTTGTTGGAAAGAGTACTGCATCACGCGCATTATTGGAATGATCCCGCTTTCTTCGTCATACCAACCATGCTTGGCAACTACTTCCCTTAAAAGTTAAATTAATGGATCGAACCAATAGCGCTCCGCACATAAGAGAAGAGGGGCTAGCAGTTCTACTGCTTTGTAAAATGGCAAGCTCTTTCATTGTTTGAATTGATCTTACTGTCAGTATTAGGATAAAGCAGGAGCTTCTCTAGCGCTTGATTCAGAGTCACAAAACTGTTGGTTGCTACGTCGAGTATCTTTTAATACTGTTTCCTGTCAATCCAAGATACTTAGCCTACAGCCCTTAAGTTGGCGACATAGATATGCTACCTATTTTCAAACATAAAACAGCCAGCCAAATAATCGTAAAATGTTTAGCATATTATCAGTACCCTAGTAGGTACAAAAATAGAAATAAACCTCTGAAACAATCGATTCGTAAGATTGTTTTTAGAGAGCTGATAAGAGCAAGAATTTTTAGTGGACATCTTATAATTCATCGAGATCCATCAATAATAATCTTGTCACGAGTCTCTAGACGATCTGAACCGCTCGAAAGAAATAATCATGAGACAACACGCGCCATGGCGCTTCTATTAAGCCACAGGGTTAATTTATTATCACTATCAATCTTGCACAACATGGGACACAAGAAAAAGACAGCATAAAAACTAATGAACGATTTTTTTTTGTTTATTAATGATGTATTCAGGTTAAGCTAATGTGTTACCCTTTTTATTTATTATCATTGCCTTTTACATATTTGTCAATCCCAACACCGTGCTTCGCAGTGAAAGAACCGTCGAGAGAGCACGCTAGTATGTACATTTTTGCTTTTCTTTTCAGGATTTCTTTGTTATTAGACAAAATTCACTTAAACTCTTCAGCAAATAAACGAAATGGAAAACAAGGAGAGTCAAGTAAAAGGTAAAATGGATGGTGAATCGTTAGCGTTGATGGTCACGCTGTATATACCCCCCGAACCTCCACCCACTTTTTCCTTCAATTCGAACTCTCAATATAAACAAAAAAAAAGCGATTTCATTAGCCGTGACATTGGTGTTACATAAAAATTTCAGCCAGCCCTAAATTTAACATTCTTCTTGACGATTAATCGGTGCTATTGATTATCGAGTAACATGCGGGATAGCTTCCTTATTTTTTTTTTTACGTGATACAAATTTATAAAAAATGTTCCGGGTGAAAGAGTTAGTGAGAAGTAGTAAATCCAACTACGAACGGAAGCTTCACTACAACATCGGGGAAGGGAAAAGTGTTGACAGCATTAGTTTCGACGTAAAACAAAAACAAAAAAAAATAAAGTGGGAAATAATAGAGAAGACGGCAGTTATGCTGAATTCAAAAGTCTTTCGCGGAGAGAAACAGAAAAAAAAAATTAAACAAGTTAACAGGCAGCATCTCAAAATGTGAGCTGGAATTCAAATTTCTTTTTCCTTATTTCCTCTTCTCTTCTGCACATTTGGCTTTCCATTGGACGGATCAAGTCTATCTTGTCATCCTTCGAAATTCATCTACTTGGGACTGGGCCGGGACGGAGTGGTGGACGGTGTGGCAGATGGCTTCCGGAAAGTGCTGGTGACCGCTCTCCGAGCGCTGCCCGTCATTGAGTCGTTGGTTCCCTCACGTCGGAGTGTGGGTGTACTCCCAGGAAGTCCGGATCCGCTAGATCCGGAAGCGGTGCGACCTCTGTTAGCAAAAAGAAGCAGGTTAAATCAATCCATCAATCCAAGGTTTCCATTTTTCTTTCTTTTAAAGATCACCTTTGAGTGGGAGTTGTTAAAACGGGAATGTTGGATGTTGAGGGAGTCCGAAACCTGTGTTAA
The DNA here is from genome assembly GCA_030141595.1 of Chydorus sphaericus. Classification (NCBI taxonomy): domain Eukaryota; kingdom Metazoa; phylum Arthropoda; class Branchiopoda; order Diplostraca; family Chydoridae; genus Chydorus; species Chydorus sphaericus. The sequence goes on along the minus strand of CM057931.1, from coordinate 8,720,372 downwards.
CCGTAAATTTGTGTCGGTTATTATTGGAAGGTTAACTAGTCTATTAGTTTCACAACACTTTATTATCTTGTGTTACACATTAATTGTTAATTAATGAAGGCCACCATGCAATGCAAACCTTCTCAATTATATTTCATCCCAGTTAATACTTAATAATTAGGTTAAATATGCTTACACTGGCCGGCTAGTTGTTACTGACGTTCGTTGACCAAATGCGATGGAGGGTCGGTTTCTGTTAGTCAAACGAATGTCATTAGATTCGGTTACAGCTACACGGCAAAGGCATATTAGGCGAATAGACATTTTGGACAAGATTTTGAAGCGTAGTGAAGTAACATGAAGCGGAAAGGTTTTGTTAGCAGGAAGCACAACGATTAGTTTTTACCTCGTCCCATCGTCACTTTCTTCTCCTGCAGATTTTAAAGACTGCGAAGAAAGTGACTCTCCTCCGACATAAACTGGGATCCGGGATCTTGGGAAGGACGAAGGAAGCATGAGGTACGGGGAAAGAGAAATAAAAATGAAAATAGTTTCATTAGGTATGGAAGAACAACCACCAACAGGATGACTACATGTTTCAAAACAGTGATAGAACTAGAGACTCGAGGTATAGGGGTAACAATATAATGAAAGGTCCTCCACCGTTGAGAAACAACTCGTATTGACCAAATTTAAGAATCCCCGAAAGATGTAAAGAAAGTGAAGTGAAGCAGAACACATTTTGTAATGTTGGGATTTTAATATGACCCTTTACCTAGACGGTGTTGAAGTTAAAACGGGAATATTTGAAGCGGACGCCGTACGTAATATCCTTGATCTAGAGTTAAGTTGGCTCCAAGTTAATTCTTTTTCTCTTATTAAAACCACCGGTCAATTAGGTTAGATTTCCCGATGAGGGGACATTTCATATTAGGTTTGGTATTGTTTTGTTTTTATGTACTATTTTACCGGATGAATGTGTTAAACTGTTTTAAGGGAAGCCTAAGCGTAACTAGACTTACCGGCTAGCTGAAGCTGCCGTTGAGACCACCGGCAGACGGGCTGGGTGACATGCCCGAATTGCTGGATCCACTGGGATGGCGAACACGCGTTCCATTGGAGGAGTCGGAAGGAGTGGCGGAGCCCTTCCGCGGCAAAGTACTCGAAGATCCAGGACGGTTGCGAGAAGCCGACGAATCCGGACGTTGGAAGCTGGGAGTACGGCGAACGGACATTGGAGTCTTTGGCCCAGTTCCTCCATCTAAAATGTGTGAAAGAGCTTTTTAAGCATTACAATATTCGATGGTAAAATAAAGCATTGCGTTTGATTTACCACAGCTATCTAATGATTGCATGGATCCATGTTTGGAATCGGCGTTGCGGCTGGCAGGTCGACTACCGGGGCCGGAAATACTTCCAGCTAAATTTTAAAACACAATTTAGTGACGGATGCTTAAGGTATACATTGCGCTCACTTACCGGAGACACGGGGCGGAGCAGATCCTTTGCGTCCATGCAGATGGAATGAGCCGTCACCCTCGCTGATGGAACTGTCTGGTGTGCCAGCAGAGAATGAGGGCCGCATCGGCGAACTGCGAGCTGTCGTCTTCTCTCGTACCTATTGGATCGATGGAAATAGTTGTTATGCACATCGCTCCTTCGACTTGAAAAAAAAACAAACTAGTTTATTTACAGTTTGGCATTAAGCAGGCACTTACCTCGCATGCAGCTACTTGTATCAACGATAGTGGCTCTACAAATGTAGACAGATACAGGAATTTATATTGTACTCACCCAGTCTTCCATGGCCATTTGAATTTGCTGGTACACGTTGAGCCTCGTGATAATTACTTTGCATGGGAAATAGAATGAAAATCTACTGTAGTCTGGCGAATATTAGCAAGGGAAACATCATTGTACTAGATGTTCACACTGTGTTAGCAAAGACAGTGCTATTCACGCGCAAGGTGGGATTATCACATTCTTTATTAGTTTTTATGTGCTCTTTGATAATGATTAAAGGGGTTGGCGATCAAATTTACCAAATAATAAGAGGGTCGAACGAGAGATTTGCGACCCGCCACAGAGAGTGGGTACGCATAAGGCATGTCCCTCTGACGCCGAATTTGTTCGAATATAGGCGCCAATTGCCTCATAATATCGTGAGCTGTTTCACATACGAATAAATATTTATATGGTTTACTTAATAGCTTATTTACAAAATTAAGTATGCGAAATCTTAGGAGAAAGGAAGGTAGGAAGATATGATTCAGGATTGAAGTGGTGACGGGGCAAACCAAACTTACCGTCAAACTTTGCACAGAAGCATTCCATGCAACAAAACGAGCGCTGAAGTGACTAAAGCCAAAAAAGTTCAAACATACGCTACCTGGATCCTGACACATTCTAAACGTGCAACAGGATCATAAGGCATTCCGAGTTATTCGAACCAAGCGTTCAACATCTGTTATTGAGATATGAAGCCATTTGTTACTGAAGGCAATGCAAACGGACCTTAGTGATGGGTCCGGCAGTAGGGAGGGAAGGTGATCGTGCATGAAGGGGCGTCACAATTTGAGCCGTTCCAGGTGGGCCCGAGATAGAATTGTTGGGACTCGCGGCCTTGGTCTTGAAAGGCGACATGCCTTGCGAAACACCTTCCGGCAGGAAGAACTGTTCTCGGATTTCCAAGTTGGTCCTACCCTTGGCTAATGGGAGCGGAAACGTGCAAAACGACAACAACAACAAAATAAGAGAAAAAACAAAACAAAAACAAAAACAACAACAAAGACAAGGATCAAATGAATGAGATAAATTAGTTAAATCAGAAAAAATAATCTATACAGAAATGTTAGTTCTGTTTATATGCTTACGATAAAAAGGACACCAATACTCGTGCTCATTCGGGGATCTCAAACTAAAGAACGGCGGCATTACTACCACTACAACCATGCCCAAGTTTATAAAACCATGCCATCACAAAAAAATAAATAATAATAATAAAATACAATAGGAGTTCCCCAAGTAAATGAATGGATTTAAGGAGGTAAATAGGGATGGTGAAAGAAAAGAAATTAATATGCTGTCAGTATTATATCTTATTTTCTGAATGTTCTGTTCCCCTTAAGTAACTGGAGTCCCTTAAACTTCAGTTTAAGTGATCCAGGAAATAAATATTAATTTAGCTCATCATAGGTTAAACCGTACTGGTATTTTTATAATCGATTCATAACGACTAATGGAGTGAAAGAAATGAAGAATCTTACCACGACAAGGATCGTTCTTGACGAGGAATTCGTCCAGCGCCACCCAGCCACCACCAACACGCACCATGACAGTAGAGCGCAAGATGCGGACTAGGCGGAGCTTCTGACTGTCACCAAACTGTATTACAGATATTAAAAATTAGAATAATCAAGAGAAGGGAACACTCATTGTTAATCGTACCCGATATTGTCCTTCGCCAACTTGATGAACCTTGAAGCGGTTGCGGCAAGTACATTGCTGGACTTGACGTTTGACTTCATCATGAATGATCTCGTCTTCCGTAGTTGGTTTCTCTTCCCAGTCCGGTCGTAGAGCAGCCAAAAATTCTTTCCAATCGATATAGCCTTCACCATTCCGATCGAACATATTGGCTACGGCATTCATTTCCATGCGGCTCGTAGGGAACTCTGTTAACAGAACATATAAAATATATATTCATCCGAACGATGATTGAACAGGAGAAACTACTTACTCGTCTTCATGATTCCATCAATGAAGTCTTCACGCGGGACAAACCCGTCATTATTCTTATCCATTTTGCGGAAAAGATCAGTCACTCTGGACTTCTTGTGGTTCATGAACTTCATGAACTGTTATAGAAAAGTAAAAAAAAAAGTATTAAAACCGTTCCTTAAATGAATTTAAAATCACAAAAAAATAAATAATAAAAATAAATAAACGTACTCTACGCCTCCAATCATCCCAGCTAAAGTTCTTGACCTTCTCCAGTTCTTGCAAGTAAGCAAGTTTGTCTTGGAGACGACGCTGGCGCTCCCAAGCCATCATCCAGACGTTGCGCCATTTATCCCATAACAGCCTGGCGCGTGGATTGCGCGGCTGCACCTCGACGCTCACCTTACTATTTGAGCCAATGATGCAGCCAAATAAAAAAAAATTAGCAATGGGATTTAAGCAAATGTTACAACATATTGAAAAATAATCCTTGATAAAAAAAATTCTATGATATGGACAAATACAGATATGAGATTGCAAACATCTAGAAAGCATATGTAACTCGCGCTTAAACTAAATAACCTGCATAAGCAGTCATTCTCTACACCATACTTGAACATGTACGATTTCAAGCACTTGGAATAAATGTACGAAAAGAGCAAGCAAATGTTTTCGATTCTCCCACCTTCCTTTACGATTGGTGCCAGTGGGTGGAGTGGCAGTGGGGAAGCGAGGGCCAATATGAGGCCAATAGTTGTCGGGTGTCTTTTCACGACCCGGGCTGCTACGGCTAAAAACGATAACATACGAAGCAAAGCCGCAAAATAAAAATAAGGTAAAACAAAATTCAAAACCAAAACAAAGCAAATAAACAATTAAAAAGGAAGAGAGTGAGAAGGATAGATGAGGTCCAATGCGATACGGATTACACTCGTTTGCCTTTTTGTCCAGTCTTTAAAACAGTTTCGTTCATTTGCGATTTTGGACATTAGTGCAACTGTGAGAGCGTAGCAGATTGGACCAGCATCGTTAAGTGCATTGGGTAAAACACGCGAAATGCAATGCTTGAGCAACCTTCACAGGTGCTTTAAGCTTTCAAAGAAGCTGTCAACACTGCATTATCGCAGAGAGTAGGGAAAGGAGGTAGAGACATAGGTTGCAAGTACCTTGCTCCAGCCATCCAAGGCTTGGGATAGTCACGTGAAGGGGAACCGTCTCGTGCTGGACTCGGTGAAGTCGCTTGACTAAAATACGTACGGATGAAGACGTGCATGGACAAGTGAGAGAAAAAAAAAGATACTACTGATCAGGAAATGGGGTCCACACAAAGAGCAAGTAATGAAAAAGGAGAAGTAGGCGTGCTATGTGCTTTCGATGAAAAGGGAGCCCAAGATGCACAAAGCCATTTTATTTAAAAAATAAATCGTGCTAATTTACCTGGCTTTACGATTTTGAGGTCCTGGAGTTGACTCCCGCGATTGCGGCTTGTAGCTGCAATACAAAAATTTAATTAATACATTAGTCGATAATATAAATCCACGATTTTAAAGTAATTAGAAAGAATGCAATCATGAGGTAAATACGTGGTTAGTGCTTTTAAAAAACTCACCTAGGACGGACTAGACGTGGAATAAGCGAGTTTTCTCGATCAGGGGTTACTCGATTGCTAAATTAGAAACAATACAGCACCCACAATATTAGAATTATTCTTGGTTAATTATCAATAAGTCGATGATTAATAATTAATCACATTAGCGCTCAGCATTTAACGACATTATGGTTTAAAAAAAATGTTATTCTACGTTAAGAGAATCATTATCTATTAGTGAGCAGCAAATCTTTGATATGTTACCTTCCGCGACGGAGAGGAGTGTCGTGCTCAGGTGAGGATTCACGAGTCGGACTCTGGCTAAAATCTCGATCAGGAGCTCTGTGTAAAATCAAGGAATTAAAATATATGTTTATCGGTAAGGAATGGAAGAGGCTTACGAAGAAATAGACTTGTTTCGGGATGGTTTCCGTTCCTTTGGAGCGCCAGCCCGCGATGGCTGTTTGGTCTTGCAAACGCGGTCCACTTCAGGAGTTCGTTTATTCAAGTCTTCCATGAACTCCTGGTGTTCTTTGATTAAACCTTCCACAACGGGAAGATCGTCTGGAATCGGTTCCGCTTCAAGGGAAACCAAAGTCTTCTCAGCAATGGCGAGCCAAGCAAGGAGCTCGTCTAGCAGAGAGGCCATATCGCGCAAGTTGGATAGATGTTCGTTAAGCCGATGCTCGCGCTGATTGGCCCATGCCATGACTTCTTCCCATCTTGACTGGATTATGGTGATCCAGTGACGAATGACTGCAACAGCATCCGGATGGGCTTTGGCCAAAATCTCTTGAGCCAATGCGATAGTCTTGTCTTTGTCACCTTCCTTTCTCGCCATTTCCTCCATGAACCTGAATTAAGCACACACATTAGTAGAAATCAAAAGCAGATCTAATATCAGGAGAAAAAAAAAATAATTTATGTACTTTTGATGTTCGGTGAGCTGTTGGACAGTTTCCGGCTCCTCATCAGGTAGTGCACCAGCAAACCGTAACTTCATTTCCGCATCCGACAACCACTCAAGGAGCATGTTGACAGCCTTGTGCAAAGCTTCAGCTTGAGCCAAAGCATCGTCCAGGCGAACAGAACGGGTTTTGGATGCTTTGGTTACTTTGTCCCAGTTGGCGTCTAGCTCGGATACTTGCTGCTGGATGGCTGCTTTGTCCTCCTCACTGGCGGTTGCCATGAGGTCCATAGCCGTCTTGCGCACCTGCTTGGTCTGTGCCAATCGGCCGTTCAGCTCTTCTTCAAAGCTCTTGTGTTGGTCACGCAAGGCCATCACCGTATCAAGATCACCATGAACTGGGCCGTCTACCATTTGTGAAAGGTCCGCTTTGCAAAGCCAATCAACCAAAGCCTGCGTATAAATTTTGTATTAAAAAATGCTTTATCAAATGTAACCAAAATTATAGCGAACCTGGATAGCATCCTTGAATTGGCCAGAGAAGAGTAATCCTTCTTCAAGTTTACGTTGACGGTCAACGGACTTATTGCAAACCGACAGCCACTTGGCTTTCATGTCTGACATCATTTGCCGAAGAACAGGCTCGTCCGTTTTGGGTGCACGATCTTTGACCAATTTTCCAAGCCTCATGACGGCGTCGTAGTTGGGCTGTTTAGCTCCCAAAGTCCGTTGGAACTCCTTATGCTTGGCAAGCAGCTTGCTTGATCTTCTCAGGGTCTTTACCAAATTGAATCACAGATTCATCGAAACCTTAAAAAAAGTTCATTTAGTGATGATAATCATAGCAATCAATACCAATTTTTAGTTCAAGCATACTTTTTTCAGCTTCATCAAGCCAGCTGTACAGCTCATGCCAAGAATCATGGAACTCCTTGGCCTCTTTGTAAGCATGATCAAGGGCTCGCGTGCGCTCAGCAGCTCTCGAGAGGACTCGCTCCCAGCGATGTTGAACGCTGATAAGTAGATTCTTGATGAGAATGACGTCTTGTTTCTGACTGAAGTATTTAAGATGAGTCCCCTTTTTATCGAGGCTTAGCATCACTTCACGCTGAGCTCCAATGTCCTTTTGGAAGGACTTGTGCTCTTCGATCTGAGCCAATACGGTTTCCATAACCCTGGAAGCAGGTTTAAGTCCACCAAGAATTTTCTCAGCGTTTGTTAGCCAGTCAATGAAAGCCTGAAGAGCTTCGTGGAACTCGTTGGCTTCTTTGAGAGCAATTTCCAGTTTGATCTTTTTATCATTGGCGCGGTTCATGACGTTATCCCAGCGCTGTTTAAGCGTACGCAAGTTCTGCGACAACGAGGAGGCTGCTCCATCGGTAGAGCGCTTCAAGTACTCTGCACCCCGTTGTAATGTGCTCTCAACTTGTGGTCGGTTCTGTTCCAGGTCGTTATATACTTCCATGAAACGCTGGAGTTGTTCAGTCGCTGTTTCAGGGAGACCTCCGACTGGTTTAGACATGGACAATGCACCATCGATGTCATTGAGCCAAAGCAGAAGATCCTGGATGTCGGCAGTGAAAGCTTGGGCCTCTCTAAGAGCGTCTTCCAATTCCTAGGTAGAAAATACACCGGTTAAATAATGCTATTCCATACCATGGTAAAGGAAATTGAGCTTACCTTCTGTCGATTTGATGCTTTGTCAACCAAGTCACTCCATTTCTTGTTTAGGAGGACCAGTCGCTGTTGAGTCTTGTTGGCGTCATCAGACCCCTTGTCACTCTCAACTAGCTGTCGACCGGCATCATTTAGAGTATCGACGCTCGTCTGGTGGGCTTGGATGTCATTAATAAGGACCTTTAGCTTAGCAAGTTCCACCTCAATCACACTGGGGTCACCAAAGACGGGCTTGAGCTCATCCAGTGTGCTGTCAGTGCGCTGGATCCAGACTAAAAGCTCGTTAAGAGCATGCTGGAACTGGCCAAGACGCAAGAGGGCATGTTCCAGCTCCCGCTGCCTCTCAACGAGTCCACGGAGAAGATCCTCCCAACGACGATTCACCTTGTTCAAAGGCTCTTTCAAACGGGCAGCCTGGTCGGGCGATGTTCGTTCAGTGAGCTCATTGGCTTGCCTGAGAGAGAAAAGGGATGTCAATTATACTCTAATTTATTGTAAATCACCTCCTAAAATTCTGAAAATATTCAATTAAACAGTTGTCGACGTGCACTTAAATCTGTTGCATCGTTTAAAAAAGCCTCCGTTGAACATTCGACACAAACCGCTCATGCCATTTATTTTGAAAACCAACTTGCCTTTGTAAACTCCTGACGGCAGAAAGAATGATAGAAATAAATGTTAAGTCATAAAAGATTTCATGATTAATTGAACACCGTGAATAATTTTCTTAATAGTGATAAAGAAAATGATAGAAGAAAGGGGTACAATAAAACTCTGGCACACATATAGTGTGGACGTTTGGTGGATATCACACACATAACTAAGTTAGATGTGAAATCAGGTGACGAGCAAGAGAAAAAAAATGGTAGCATTTAGAAAAAAAATTACCTGTTGAGGGCTTCCACTTTCACCATTTGCGGGTCAACTTCCGACTTGAAAGCCTTCAATTGTTCGATTTGCTCCTTGACTGTCTCGATGTCAGAGCCAATAGGGCGAAGATTGTGGAATTTGTTTTCTGCTTTCTCCAAAAACTCCAATAGCCCCTAATGAATGATAAAAAAAAAAAAAAACATGTCATACGAAGGACTACAAAATGGGAAATAAATGAAGTTAGGCCAAGGAAAAATATCCTACCTTGAGCGTATCGTGGAACTCCATTGCCTTTTCCATCGCATCAATAAGGTTCTCTTCGCGTTTGGCATACAGGGCTGTGATATTGTCCCAAGCCGAATCCAGCTCTTCAATATGTTTCTTAACCTCAGGCTTGTCGGGCTCACCGCAAAGGCTAATGAGTTTCTGACCAACTCGGCGGCATTGCTCAACTTCTGGTTTGGTTTGATCAATTTCATGTTTAATGTCGTGAAGGGTGGACTGCTGTTGCTGGATCTTGGCAGGCTCCACGGCTGGTGGTTCTTGGCACACCAGGGTGTCCTGGAGTTCCTTGAGTGCAGCCATTACTGCCTGTAGTTCATCCCAGAATTTTTCGGCCACAGCTAAAGCGTCCTCCAAAGACTTTCCACGTTCTCCCGTGGCAGACACAACCGTGTCCCAGAGACTGGACAACCGCTCCAGTTTACCCTTGATATCCTTGATGGCGGGATCAGATGGATTACTTGCTTTGCGGATGACCTCATCAGCAGCTCGCTTAACAGCATCAAAGGCTGATTCCCTCTTCTCCAAGTCCTCAACAACGGCTTGATTCTCCTGCATTTGCTCGTGGATTTTGTCAGGATGAGCCGAAACAGGCTCGGCCGATTTTACTTGTTCGAAAGTAGAGGCAAGAGCGGCCAGCATACCATCAAGTTTATCAGAGAACTGGCTTGTCTCCTGGAGAGCTTCTTCAAGGGCTTGTTGACGTTCACGTAGCCCCGCACGAAGAGCAGCATATCTATGATATAGAAACATAAAAATGCTATTTCAGATTAAATGACTAATGACAAAATTACCTCGAGTTGTCTGATTCCAAAATTTCTTGAACCTTGGCACCTTCCTCTTCAATGCACAATTTGGCTAGCGTTGTACCGGTCTTGTTGAGCTTATCGAAGAGAGGCTTGTGCTCCGTCACATCGGCGAGCAGAAGTTTGTTGTTTTCCTGTTGACGAACGATCTGATCAGCCCGGATGGCCGGAGCGTCCAATTCAGAAAGTTCGGTTTCCATTTCATCAAGCCACTGCGACAGATCGGCGTGAGCTTCAAAGAAATGCTCAGCTAGTGGCAAAGCTTGCTCCAAAATGCTCAACCGATCGGCGCTCAGTTCTGAGACGTGATCTGTGGTCTCCTGTCAAATTAAAATGTTTTATATTAGGATTTGAACTACCAAGGAATAAGTTATTTTTTCTTCGTTACACTTACCTTAAGATCTTCCATTTTTTCACGAATAAGACCAGCATCTTCATTCTGGGCCGCTTCTCGGAGAACTTTCTTGGCTGCTGAAAGAATATCACGGACACGTCCTTTTTGAGTGGAAATTTCTTCGCTAAGGACTTTGTGCTCTTTGAGTTGGACGCGAATTACTTCAGGGTCAGAACTTGGCGGCTCGGCTTCCTTGAGTTGTGATTCTGTTTCGCGGAACCAGTCTAATAACTCGTCCAAGTCACCGACCACTTCCATCGACCGCTGCTTCGATAGGTACAAGCGTTCTGCCTTGCGTTGGATCTGTTCACAAATGGCATCAAAGCGGCGGTTGTCTCGAGTGATCAACGTCTCGATGAAAGCAGCACCTTCTCCTGGACAACGTTGGCAAAGCTGCGGACCACTTTGATTCACCATATCCAACAGGGGTCGATATTCGGTCAATTCCGTTTGCAAGCGGTCCAAAATGCTTTCTTGAATGCTAAGTCCAGCGCTTCCTCCAGACGACGCAGATGAGGATTCGAGAGCTTGAACACGAGCTTCAGCATCTAGCAGCCAGTCTGACAAGCGGCCATGCGATTGATGGAACTGCTCTACAAGTGGCAATGTCTCTTGTGCGTGTTTAAGAAGGTCATCAGCTCGGCCAGTCAAGTCAGTGTAGCGACGTTGGACAGAGTCCAGTTTCTCTTTAAGTTGGAGAGCTTCCTCGTTGGTGATGTGACGCATGAGTTCCACACCAGTGTCGACAACAGAGTCGACTTGAGGTTCGTGACCTACAACTTCTTTGGTGAGATACATCAATTCTTCCATTTGCTCCTGAAGCTTCTCTACGTGGACAGAGAGAATGCGATACTTGGAAAGTTTGCTCTCCATGTCATCCATCCAGGCCAAAAGGTCTTCGTAGGAAAGAACCAAGTGTCTCAATCCGCTCTTAGCGTCGCTGAGCAAGCGACCGAGAGCTTCGGAGTTCTCGACGAGCGCGCCGTATCGGTCCGTTACTTCTGTGAGGCGATCGGCCAGGACAGCAGCTTCTTCTTCTCCTACTAGAGACATGAGGTTCGTCGCTACGTCGGCAAGACTATCAAAAGCCGGCTTCTTGCTGAGGATGTCATCGTGGAGAAGGTCGTGTTCCTCAATGCGCTGTTGGATCTTTTCCTCATCAGTGGGTACAATCTCCATTTCCTTGATCTTACGTTCCATCTTCTCCAACCATTCAGCAATGGGCGAGAATTTGTCTTGGAATTCCTTAGCCACAGCCATGGCTTTTTGTAGTGCATCCATGCGATCTTCAGCACCTGTAGTCAAATTGTCGAATCTCATCACGAGCTCCTGGAGTTGATCTTGGATTTCAGCCCGTTCTTGAGGATCGGCGTGGTTGGCAATGTCTTGACCCATGTCTAGCAAAGACGACATGGACTGCTGGCGATCCAGCAACAGTTTTTTCAAGAATTTCTGTTCTTGCAACTGAGCCTTAACCACCTTGTAGTCAGCCGAAGGAGGCTTCTGATTGGCAACCATTTCTTCGGTGTCAGATAGCCATTTGGATAAACCTTGCAAAGCCTCTTGGAATTTTCCGGACTGCAAAAATGCCACGTCTAATCGGCGTTCACGGTCGTTGATCTTTTCTTTCAAATTGTTCCAGCGATCGTTCATCTTCTCTAAATCGCTCTCAAGGGCTGAAGTAGAAACTCCATTTGCGGCAGACTGGACTAGTCCTTGTCCACTACGGTTAGCCTCTTCGACATCTCGTCCGAGCGGGATGATGAGCTCCTGCTTGAAGCGGCGGAATTCTTCTTGTTGCTGGCGAACCAGCTCTACGTCACCACCAATGGGCTTGAAAGCCCTCTCTTCTGCAGAGGCCTCGTCGATGTGATGCATGATGTTGTCACGTAAGTTGTAGAAGCTCTCCATTACGAACTAGAGTCTTGTCCAGCTCATCAAGTCGATTCTTTCCACGATCCTCCAAACGAGTTGCCTGTTTGCGGAGCGCTTCCAATTGATCACGCGTGCCTTGAGCGTCGGGAACATGACCGTCCTTCACCAAGTTCTTGCCATCGGCCGCAACAGCAGCAACCTCGGCTTGACGCGCTTCCAGTTTCGCCAAAAAATGATGAGTTTGGTCTAGTTGATTGTTCAATGTTGGCAGATCTCTTCCGGGAGGAGACATGGAATCAAGTTCAGATTCAAGCTGCGACAAGTCTGCTGAGACGGCTTTTACGTGGTCCTATAATAAAAAAAATTACTTATATTGAGCTACTAATTAAAAATATAAATATCTTAAAGCTTACATTGAATTGAGAGACCGCTTCGGATGCCGTTTCAAGAGTGGAACAACGATCCTCAAGCTGAGAGCGCAAATTGGCGTAGCGCCTGGCTAAGTTGTCAGCCTGTTCTTGAATGTGGCTGGCGTCAGAGTGGTGGCTTGCAGCGTCGGCAACAAGTCCAGAAGCGTACTGCTGTACCCGGTCCACACCCTTTTCGAGTAAGATTGCCTCGTCCAAAAGAGTACGAATACGGTCTAGAAGTTTGGAATCACGAGCGGCGGCGCCCAATGCATCGTGCGACGCCAAACGGTCTTCGCAACGCTGCATGGCGTGTTGAGAGTCGCGCAACAGCTCAGTAAACTCAGCCAGTCGCTGGGCAATGTCCTCGAGAGATTGGCTTCTCTCCTGGACAACAGCGTTAAGCTGATCCCATCGTTGTTTGGTGACGGCCAGTTCCCCCTTTACACCCTCCTTGTCAACGTCGCAGGCTGACAAGAAAGACTCGCCTAATGATTTACTTGACTCGAATGCGGCGCTATGTTTAGAAATGTCATTCCGGAATGCTTGAAGTTCCTTGACCTTTGCAACAAAAAAAAAGTATAATTAATCATTTGTACGGTGACAATTGAACACTTTATATCAATTTACCTGGAGATCCAAATTACTCTTTTTGAAAGCCACTGGCTGCATCCTGTGGAATTTCTCTTCCGCCTGATCTAACCAGGGCAAAAGAGTTTCCTGAGAAGCATCGTACTTTCGACAAAGTTCCATGCAGGTTTGCAAACGCCGGTGACGGTTGACTGTCTCTTGGCGTACTTTGTTCCAGTCACCTCGGATTCGTTCCAAAAGTTTGTTGAATGCCTTGGCGTCATTTTTATTGGGGGACTGATTAGCCAGCTCCTGACCCTTGTCTAACATCATGATGACTTCGTGTTCCCTATCCATCACATCCTTATAGGCAGGCTCATTATCCTGGAGTTGACGACGGAGTATGTCTCGATCTGCCGACACGCGAAGGGCGTCGACTAGCAAACGGGCGCAATCACCGAGCCATTCTTGGAGTTGACCGCATTGATCTTCGAATTCACGATTATCTCTCAGGAGATTCTCTAATTCCGCTCGTCGATTGTCCAGCTTCTTTTGTAACTGGGAATGCATTTTGTCCACCTGCAACGATAAAATGATAGCGTTATTCCGGGAAATAAAAATAGAGTTAAGCCAAGTCCGCAGTAACAATAATTTATATTAATATGTGTATGAATCTATACCTGACTAAGTTTTTGGGCCACTTCGGCTTTGGACGATGGATCACTCAGCACAGCGCACAACTGCTCTCCGACCGTTTCCAGTCCAGCTAATAGAGGCCGTTGTCCTTCCAACTGGTCTTGAATATCTTCCAAATGTTTCAAGATCTCTTCAGGATAAACCTTCTCTAAAGCAAGCTCATCCAATGAGTCCGAAATCTTTTGGAGGGCGTCTTGGACTTGGCCTAAGCTGGCATAGAATTGACGGCTGGAACCAGAGGCAGCATCCAGGTTCTGTTTTCGCTCTTCAAGTCGGCCAATAAGGTCAGACCACTTGGCACTAATGGCAACCACTTTGTCATTGACCTTGCGTCCGTCAGGAGAGTTTGGTCCGGCAACTTCAAGAATAGAGTCTGCAAGTCGTTCTAGGTGCTGAACTTGAGGTTCATGTGCCTGTAGGATTAAACGATAAAGACGTTAAAATTGAAGCTTTGTAAAAATATAAGAAAAAATTAGTAAATTAATACCTTAAACTCTTCACGCAGGACTTGGACCTGTTGGAGTTGATTGTGTACCAAGCGTGGATCGGAAGCAATCGGCCCGAGAACAGACATCATCCGATCTTTGGCAATCAACCATGCCGCCAGTTGATCGTGGGTGTCGTGGAAATCTTTACCATCTTCCAAGAATTTACAACGAGCTTTGCATCGCTCCTGAAGATCCTTCCAACGATTGCACACAGCCATCAACTGATCTTGGAGTACGTCAGCACCAGGTACGCCACTCTTCCGGCGTAACAACTCTGCGATCTATAATTTAAAATAAATATGGATGAAATATGAGAAAGAAACATACGTCAGTTTATATAACTCCAAACCTGAGTTCTAAGTCCGTCCAATAGCGGTTGTTTATCATACATGTCTTCCAAGACGTTCTTTACGCTCCTGAGTTGTTTCTCGGCATCGTCCCTATTTTGAGGAACGGCAGAATCCCGTGGCAGTTGACGTTCGATTTTGTCAAGGAAGGTAGCGAGTGACTTTAATGAATCAGCGTGTCTCTTGGCTTCTTCGCGCATATTATCCAGTTCGGATTGTCGATCATGAAGTTTGGAGCCAAGGAGAGAGTAACGATTGTAAATATCTCCGATTTGTTGCTGCACTGCACTTGAATCTAGTTAAATAAGCAAGAAAAACATTGTTAAAAACATGTTTATCAATATGTTACCCAACACCGTAAGACAAAAATTAATTAGAAGCATTTCATAAGCGGTTAATTAGGGACTTCACGAGTGGTTGTTGGTTCCAATCCAGTTGCGTTACAACCAAAAAAATAAATTTGTGTTGATGTTAAATGAAAGCGTGGTTAAATAAACAGTTATAGTTAATCGCAATTTGCTCTTTGTTTGTGAGTCCTGAATTTCAATTGTTGCCTTTCGGATGGACTACCTTCCATAGCAAAATAGTCTTGCGACGATCTCCGACTGTTGAAACCGCTGGAAGCACTGCTAACCAGTTGGCTCATGGGTGACGCCCCCATTCCGCCCTTGATCGGCGAGGAATTACGCAAGTCCTGGGAAGGACGGCGTAAATCCTGAGACGGGCGACGCACATCTTGCGATGGCCGACGTACTACAGATATAATACATACACAATGCTATTTGGTCTAAATCTATGACTTCGATAATGACTAACACACTTGCAGACATTGTTTCTATTGCCAACTATTGTGTTTTTTTACTAAAGAGAAGAAAGGTTTATTTAAAAAAAAAGTAAGAAAACTTACAAGTCGTAATAGATGGCCGCTTTCCTGGACTTAGGCTAGGCTTGCGAGTATCTGGGCGTGACATAGACTCGTATGCCGTTCCTAAATCCGCTACACGACTGATAGTTGCCTCGTAGTCCCGATACTCTTTCATGATCGGCTGTAGAATAAAATGCATACATATTAATTATCCTGTTTCCTGTATAAAGAATGAACATAATATCACTCACTTTAAGTTCCTCGGTTTGTTTTCGGAGGATTTCAGCATCAACAGCCACAGGCTCCATCGAGTCAACCCTGTTTTCGTTCCTGGTGAGCCATTCAAGGACTTGATCCCGGAGTTTCTCATAGCTATGGAGCTGATCGAGTCTTGTTTTGCCGTCCTTCATACTCTGATCGATGACAGCCGTCAATTCTTTCCATTGCAGCTCGAGAGCTATTAAAATAAATAATTAAATAATATATATTACAGATTACAATTATTAAATTTACATAAATATAGAACTTACATTTGATCTTTTCTCGAATTGGTGTAGCATCAGCAATGTCTTTCTTGACGACCAAATTCTTTCCATTTTGCATCATGGCCTCAAAATCGTCCTTTCGCAAATCACGTTGACGAGCAATTTCTTCGATCCGGCTACCAAGCTGCTCGGCCTCCAGTTTATCGGCAGAGTCGAGGATTTCGACCACTTGTTGATACCATTCATCAAAATTGGTGGTTGCACCCAGGAAAGCATCCAGTAAGATTGAAACTTCTTCTAAAGCTTGTCCTCGTTTAAAGACCTTTTCATAGAGTTTTTCATATCTAAAAAAGAGATAAAAAGATGTGAGAATAGAAAAAAAGTAAAACAAAACAAACCAATTTACTAACCTTGTGTTCAAATCCTTCATTTTAGCTTCAATTTTACGGGCAACTCTTGCATTGTCAGGATTAGCAATGAGGGCGGCGGCAGCATCGTTGATGCTTTCAAAGCTTGGTCGATGACTTTCAATGTCTGCCACAAGTACTCTATGTTCCCTAACCTGCTCATCCAATCGATCCTTATTAAGGCTTGTCGGTTTCATGATATTCCTGAAAATAATTTCAGATACAACATTTTAAGCATGCACATTCCACTTAATACAAAAGTATAATGACGTTACTTGAGCTGGTTCTCTGCTTGACTCAACCAGTTAGCCAGAGAATCAAGAGCTTCCTGTACTCCTTGGCTTTGGACGAGAGCGTTATCAAGAAGTTGGCACTTGTCGGCCAGAGCATTGGCCAGCTTCACGTAGCGATCCTGTATTTCGGCTGGAACACTTTCCAAATTGTTGCGCTCTACTTCAGTGACTTCACCCTCAAGAGCGGCTAAGAGACTGGCGGCAGCTTGCATTGTGTGACTTACTAGTCGTTCGTTAGCCAGGACGTCGTTGTTGAGAGCCTTTGCTCGACTCAACTGGTCCTCCACTGTTTTGGGTTCGGCACCAAGAGGCTCATTGATGATCTTGGCCGCTTTGGGTTCCACTTCCTTAAGCCAGGCTTTGGCTTTCGTAACCGCGTCCTGATAGTCTTTCTGCTTACTGCCAATATCGCTCATCTTGTCGGACAGCTTGTTGGTTCGCTTCAGCAAATCCTAGAAAGAAAATATTTTTATGTTTAATTAATAATTTTCAAGTGAAAGAGACATTAATCGCTGAAGTTACTTTTTCCTAAACGTGACTAATTAAACCACACTTACTTGATAGGCAAAAGTTACTTCAGCCACTTCTGCTTTGACCATTAGTTCGGAAGGTTCAATGTGCCTTAGCCTCTGTGGGAGGTGATCACGGAAGTCATTGAGAACACCGAGGTAGTCCATGGACTCGTCGACGAATTTCTGTGCAGCCATGGTGATGAATCGAAGATCGGCTTGATGTGCGATAACGTCGCTGACGAACTCGCGGGTCGTGTCAGCGTTAGCCTGCATGCGGCTAAGGTTGGCCAAAAGGCGTTCCTTGTCCTCGGCTATTTTCGTCGACTTGGCCATCCATGTCTTAAAATTGCTGATCTCCGTCCGGAATTTCTGAAGCTCTTCGAGTGCGGTGGAAACTTTACGGAGGAGTTTCTCTGTTTGTTCATTGGAACGGTCGTATCGCATCTTGAGCTCGGTTCCCTTGTCCTCCAGGGATTGAATCTCGTCGCCGGCAAGGAATTCACCGCCTTGGGCCACGATCTGACGAACCTGATCCAGGCATCCGTTGACCTGTCTGGCGTGAGCCACCAAATCGTCACGAACTCCCTACAGAAATAAAACAATGCATTTAAAACGTGATGCAAAGAGACAACAGCCATCGTGATCGAAGAGTGGCATACTGTGATGACATTGATTTGATTCTTCAGCTCAGCCACATCCTCGCGAACCGTATCCTGGTTAGCAAGCTGGGCTTCAACGTTGGAGATCCAAACGAGCAGGCGGGCCATGCCATCGTCGCACAGTTTATAGCGCTCTTCCATTGCTTGCTATAAGTTTGTAAAACAAAAAATCGTAAGATGTGAAGCATAATAAGCCAACCAGAGAAAGCGAGAGAGAAACGTGCCCCTTTAACCATCAAATACAAAACTAAATACAATGTACAGCGAATTAAACTTATAACGGCAGTGGCACCAACACAAACACATATTGCACTGATGAGCGCACGGAACATAATAATGTATATAAATTTAAAAAGAAACCAGAACACCATCACATCCTTTCGTAATACTCATCATTAGATCTTAACAGAAGAAGCAATTACGAATGGCACCCTGCAACGGAATAAGTAAATGTAACCGATTTTAGCAGTAATTGTGCGTGTGGTGATTACAATAACGAAGTTAGTGTTAGGATTCTTCGAACAAAGCATAACGCAATTATACCGAGCTCAACCAACTACTGTAGGTTATTAGTAGGATAGGGTAGGTGTTTTCCATATCCACGGAGTTGATTGACGGAAATGAACACGCTTGGTCAGTAACGAATGGTAAATTCTTAAAAAAGCACCCAAACAGAAAATCCTCACAACAGCGCAGCAGGAACCCAAATAAATAACTGCAATAAATAAGCCTGAAGAGAAATCTTCTATCAGGCTTACCCGATCCTCTGCGGTGAGTAAATAACCTTGGGCCAAGGCTTCGGTCAAAGTCAATTCTGTGAGTCGACCGGCGGAAGCATCCACCAGCCCTTCTGCAATGGCCTGCGTAAACGGAACGATACGGCCCGTCTGTGGATATTTAGCTAGTGTCGTGCTAAGATCCAAGAGGGCCGCACTTTCGATGGCCTCTCGAAGGCTTAGAGTACGCTTAACAAAGGGATCGGTAAAGCGCCCTGTTTCCGCTGTATAAAGACCGAATAAGAGCGCTTCGATGACCGTGATACGACGTTTAGGTGTAACCATTAAGCCAGCCTGCAGCGCAGCGGACAAAGATAACTGCTGCCCGTTTGAATTATCCAAAACAAGACCTTGCTCTGCATCAATGATAGCTAAATCTAGTGCAGAAGACAAGTTGAGCAGCTGCTTTCTCAAAAGATCCTTGACCATAACGGAATCGGAGTGGAGGCAACCAAGAGAGACGGCCTGCTTAAGATTCAGCTCTTCTCGACTTACATATTCAGTAAGTCGGGCTGTCTGTAGATTAAGTGCACCTTGATCAATTGCTTCATCAAACGTAAGGGATTGTCGATGGAAAACGACTGTTCCTTGTTCGAAAATGATGCAAAGAGGCGTTAGGTGCCCCGTAAGAGGATCAGAAACGGCTCGTTTCCGTAAGTCAATGACTCCCTCCACCACAGCCCGCTTCACTGGAGTAAAGCGGACCGGTGCGAGGGTCTTTGATGACGCCAGATTCCGGGTCGATCAGTTCCAGCCGAATCGCTTCATCCAGTGTGCAGATACGAGAAGTTCGTGGGTCTAAAAACGTACACTGATTCAAGTCAATAGCACCTCCTCGAACAGCTTGATCGAATGTTAATGCACGATCAACAGTAAGGATAATTTTTTTCTCTAGTGCCGCTTCTAGGCTGATAGATCGCTTTGAACGGGGATCGATTAATCTACCGCGTACGCCGTCAATATCTCCATCTTCGACAGCACTTTTCAAGCTTTTTAAGTGACCTGTGATAGCGTCAACTATTGCGGTTGTAGTTGCGTCGATAAAACCATGTTCAAGAGCCAGATTTAAGTCAAGCAAGTCACCGACAGCCGGATCCACGAATTTGCCGGTTTCGGGAGAGTAAAGCCCATTTCGAATCGCCTCTTCCAGTGTCAATCCTGATCTAGATGTCACAATCAATTTGCTGTTCAACGCCTGAAGGAGAGTAAGGTCCGCAGTAGCGTTACCATCACGCATTCGGTAGACACTCCGCTCCGGATCGATAAGACCAAGGGACACGGCTTCTTCCAGCTTCATATAACGACCAGTTTTTACATGCTTTACAATAGACTTTTTCGGATCAACCAAATCTTCTTTACATGCAGCATCTAGATTCAAACGGCGTCCGTTGACCGGATGGACAAAGCAGTTTTTGTTTTCATCGAAGAATCCGACGTGGAGCGCATCGTACAGAGAAAAGGGGTGTTCAATGTCGAGGATGAATTCCCGATCCAGTGCCTGATTAAGCGACATTTCCAGTTTGGATTGAGGAAGCCGAAAGCGGCCCGTTTGTCGATCAATAA
Source organism: Chydorus sphaericus (assembly GCA_030141595.1). Lineage (NCBI taxonomy): Eukaryota > Metazoa > Arthropoda > Branchiopoda > Diplostraca > Chydoridae > Chydorus > Chydorus sphaericus. The sequence continues at coordinate 8,700,206 of CM057931.1, read as the reverse complement.
TTCCGATACGACATGTTTCTACCAAACTTAACGGACGGCCTGATGAACGATCAAAGTAACAAGGAAGGCATGGATGTAAGACAAAGCGGCGAATTGCCTCGTGAATAGTAATGTGAAGGCCGCTGTTGGGATCCACAACGCGACCAGTGGTATCGTCATAAAGCCCTTGATGGATCATGCGCTGGATAGAGACGGGAGATTTGCTGTCTATTATCAATCCTTTGGCAAACGCATCGGATAAAGAGTATTCTTTACGAGTAGTCTGATCGGTGATGATGGCGGTCTGACCGTTAACGAAGCCGAGGTCGATTGCGGTCGAAAGGGAAATTTTACGTAAAAATCCAGTACGAGTATCTTTGACGTGAACAGAGTTGGGATCGATCAACCCCGTTTCGATTGCTTCAGCCAGCGTGAGCCACTGACCAGTCATAGGGTCAAGAAACAGACCAGATCCTTGGTCGAAAACCTCTTTCATCATTGCTTCGCTGAGGAAGAGAGGCCGTTGGACTTCGACGAGAAGCCCTTGATCTAATGCTTGTTGGAAATCAATAGTTTGCGATCTTGAGACCCGGAGAGTACCCAGTTTAACATCGATGAGCCCCTCGTGAACAGCTTGATTGAAGCTAACCAACTGGCCGGTGCGATGGTGACGAACCAGATTGGCGGAGGAATCGATAACTCCACTCCGGATGGCTATATCCGTGGAGAGTCTAGGAGGTTTACTGCCGTCCGAAGATGAAGCAAAGCGACCCGACTTTGAATCGTAGAGACCTTTGAGGAGAGCTTCCGTAACTGAAAGTTTCCGGCGGGGGGAAATGATGAGACCGCGATCGACTGCCATTAAAAAATCCATTTCAGCGCCCGTAGTAGGATCAATAGCCATACCAGAAGTCGCATCGATAATACCCGCTTGGATCGAGTCGCCCAGAGTCAGGATGTCGGTGGAACGAGGATCTTTGACAGCCAATGTTGATTTCTTAATGAGACCCCTACGGATAGCAACTTGAAGTGTCATTTTTTCTGGGATTCCGTTGGAGCCGGTTATTAAGAACAAGCCAGTTTCGCGATCGTAGAGGTTGAATGAAAGGGCTTCTTGGAGGGAACACGCCTTTTGCGAACGGATTATTATGTTTTTCCGAATCGCAACATCGATTCTTTGCCCGTCCAAAACTCCTGTTTGTGCGGCTTCTTGAAGAAAGACGAATGTTTTGTCAACCTTTTCAACCCGAGCTGATGAGCCTTCGATAAGACCGCTGTCTATGGCTTGTCGAAGCGTTTCCTCTTCGCCTGTGAATGGATTGGAGAACTTTCCTGTCTGAGGATCATACAAGTCCTGGTCGACGGCGTCAAATATGGTGAAGGCGGTCACGCTGGTTCCAATCAATTCTTTTTTAAGAGCAGTGGCTAGATCGATCCACTCACCCGAGCTAGTATTCAAAAGACGGCCTCTAGCGTTGTCAATAAGTTTACCTTCAATGGCCTCCTCCAATGAAATTACTTTTTTCCGCTTAACATCATTCACTTCCGATATGAAAGCATCGATCAAGCCCCATTTGATGGATTCTTCGATGGTAAGTGGCGCTCGGCCGACGGGTTCGGTGACAAGACCATTGTTCGAATTGAGTATTCCACTCCTGATGGATGCTTCTAGTGAAATTGGAATCCGCTTAGGTTGGAGATGGCCCTTAATAACTGCTTTGGTAAAATCAATTGGCTTTTTGTCGTCCTGATTAACTTTCACTAATCCGGCTTCTAGATCAACAAGCCCACGTTCGATTGCTTTTGTGAGTTTCATATCTTCTAAGCGCTCTAGAGATCGATAAATGATAGAATCAGCATCAATATATTTCTGCAAAAGAGCGATAGATAACGGAACTGATGTCCTCAGCGATGGAAAGATTATGATTCCGCTTTCCGTATCGTACCAATCGTGAGCAACTGCTTCCTTAAAAGTGATGGATCGGCCCAATTTGGCGCGAAGGGAAGAAGGGCTAGCGACGATCCAATTGGATTCAACAGCTTCGTAAAATGACAAGCTCTTTCCATTTTTGGGATTGATCATACTACCCGTATTAGGATCAAGCAAGAGCTTCTCTAGCGCTTCATTTAAAGTAACAAAGCTGTTACATCGGGTATCTTTCACCAATATTTCCTGTCCATCAAGGATGCCCAAAGCGGTAGCGTCGGCGACCCGGATAGGTTCCCTGTTTTCATCCGTGAAACAACCGGCCAAACAGTCGTAAAATCCGCGCTGAATTGCCCAGTCCATGTTGAGAATATCAACGGCCGAGGCACGAACTTGATGCTCGCCAATCAGGAAAACCTCGTCGTTGTTTTCTACGGAAATGATGGCAGTAGGTGAGGCAATATTCTTGCGAAGAGCTTCTTCTAGAGAAACACTAGACTTTCTTTCTGGTAATAAAAGTTTAGCAGTGGTCCCGATTCGCTCTTCTCTTAAAGCAATTTGAATAGATGTTCTACGGGATCGGTAAATGGAAGGAGGAGGTGTTGGATCGTCAGTGATCGATTTCATGCTGAAGAGGACTGGGCCGGCGGCTTTAGTTGCACTGACTCCTGCCGGAACGGGAACGCCAAGAATTATGATAAGACCTAGGCGAGCTGCCTCCGCAAAGGGCAAACTTTTACCAGACTGTATGTTCTTGTACTCGCCGGTCTCACTTAAAATTCCAGCTTCTATAGCCTGTAGTACTGAAATTGCCCTTTGGCTCGTAACATCATAGAAAAGCGTTCCAGCTGTCACGTCATCTCTGGACACATCAAGGCGTGTGGTCGTGAATGACGCTGAATCCTTTCCACCTAAGCCATCAAGACGGATCCATCCTTCTTGTAAAGCTTGATTGATGGACATTCGTTCGGTGCTTCCGGGCCGACAGAAACTGCCAGATGAAAGGTGAATAAGGCCCTCTGCAATAGCTTCTTCGAACGACAGCTGGTCTGGAGGTACGCCAATGACCAACCCCAATCTTTTAGCTTGGTCTAGTGATATGACTCGTCCGTTTCGTTCATTCTTCACTTGATCCCCAATGAGAGTGTAACCGGATACAATCTGGATCACTTTGGTGGTTAAAGATTCAGTGGTGACCACAGTTTGTAAGGATGATGACGACTGTTTTCCACTCTTCATGCTACCATAATGGATGTGTGAGGACGGTTTCAACACCAGAAGGCCACGTTGCAAGGCTTCTAAGACATTAATTTTTTTCCCAGATGGATGAGAAAATATTTTTCGATCAACATCCAACATGCGCTGCTGTAGTGCTTGGAGAAGAGTGACACTCTCGGATGACGGGACGTCCGTGAATGGGATGTCCATGATCCAGTGACCATTTAACGCATCTTCCAAAGGAATCCTTCGACCAGGAAGAGAAGGGTGAATCATGTCTAGGGAAAGAGGATCAATCAATTTACGATCGAGAGCAACAGTGAGGGATAGTCCAACCGGTGGTACTGCTGCAGATCGGACGCGAATAGGAGGCTCATAGAGACGGAGTCGCGAGGAAGTAATCGCATCCAGAAGTGGAATGGAACCACGTTCTGTCTGCACCTCACCGCTTTTGGGATCCACAAGACCAGTGGATATTGCCAGAGAGAGAGCAATCTTCTTTTGTTCTTTTGATCGTGTATCTATCACTTGGGTGAGTGGATCAATCACTTCACATTGGATGGCTTCTTCAAGGCTCAGAGGGCTCCCGGTTTCAGGATGAATGAAACGCCCAGTTCGTTGATCGAAAAGCCCTCGTTCGACAGCCTCGTTGACTGAGACGCTTGTAGCAATGGGAAATTGTAGTTCACCAGTTTCTCCTTCTAAAATTCCGCGATCAAGCGCTTCACGAATGGTGACTTGCTCATCTCGCAATATGTCGCTGATGGCACCAGTTGTAACCGCATCAATTCGCTGCCTCTTTAAAAAAGTTTCAACAGATCCTGCTTGTTGCGATGCTTCTAATAGATCCGCAGTCGGTTTGTCTATTAATCCTCGGGCAGCTGCCTCTTGTGGCTTCATCACCTTCCGTCGAATGCGCTGCAGCTTCCCCGACTCAACTTGGAAAGAACGAGCACGACCGATGGCAACGCTAAACTTGGGCTCCATTGTAATACGAAGGCGGGTCTCTTCTGCCAACGATAATTTCCGACCACCAAGGGGTGCTTCTCCACTCAGATCGATTCCAGTCGTGTCCATCAAGCGATATACAGGCTTTTGATCTTGAATCAATTCAATGAGACGTCGTTCAGAGATGATCCCTTTCTTAAATCCTTCTTCCAGGACGATTTGCTGCCCGGTGCCTACGTCGGAGAGGACAATGCAATTCTTCAATTCGGCAGTAAATCGAGCGGGAGGAAGCTGATCGGCGGGCCGAGCAAACTGCATGACCGACTCGGTGTCCAAAATATGCCTCTCTATAGCGCTTTCCCAGGATACTTCCGCACCAGTCAGTGGATCAATCAGCTTAATTCGAATTAGTTTCCAGGAAGGTTTAATGGAAGACTCATCTGATGAAGAGGGCTCTTCGACTGGTTCGGGCTCGCTTGCTGGGCGGCCACTTACGACGATAACGCCGACATGAAGAGCGTCGACGAGAGAAATACTTCGTCCTCCAGAATATTTGTAATCTCCTGTCTCTTTTGACACAATACCTTTTCGGATGGCTTCAGCGACGGACAACTCTTTAGTTACAGAAGCAGGATCCTTCACTTTAACTTTGCCCGGTTGAACAACATTTCGTTTGATGGCTTCTAACAAATCCATCGTCTCGCCACTTTCTACCATCCGCACAGTGCCGCTTGAGGGTGAGAAGATGACCCCAGATGCAACGCGAATGTCTTGCAAGTCCGGAGTAGGTAGCCCTTCCCAGGGTAGTGAGGTTATAGTCTCCATGATGGTATTCCGTCTACCAACGGACGGACTGGGCGGAGGTGTTTTTCGTGTTGATTTGCTTGGTGATACTAGGATCTCGATCGACGGATGGTTGACGATCTCTACGAGGAGACATTCCTCTAATCAAAGTAGGGGAAATAGTATCATCCTCGACAAAAATAACGCAATAGCGGTTCAAAGCTTCACGAAGTGATAACGTCTTTCCTCCTTCCTTATACTGCCCAGTTGACGTAAGCAATTTCTTTTCCAAGCCACGGATGAGTGAAATATAGCGGTTTGTTGACGGATCGAGTACGGTAGCAGAATCCGGGTGGATGATACCGATACGGATACACTCTTCTACGGAGACCAAGCGATCAGTTCCCGGTACAGCAAAAAGACCAGTATGTGTATCTAACAAACGGCGTTCGATAGCGTCCTTCATGAGCCAGCCATTTGGTGGCGGATCTTTGCTTTCTGAAGAGCGACGACCGATTGCGTTAGCCGGAATACGAGAAAGAAAAAGTCCTTTTTGAGCGGCTTCAATGAGAGGAAAAGTGGTTCCCAGTGGTCGTTCGACATAAAAGCCTGACGGGATGATTACTCCTTCAGAAAGAGCTTCGGCCAACGTCAGTGGGCTGCCATTTAAGCAATCCGTAACGGATTTAGTATCAACGTCTAGCAAACCAACTTCAACGGCTTTTAGTAAGCTCATACGAACGGATGTAACAGGGTCGATGAAGGAGCCTTCGCGAGTGACGAGTTGAGCATCAACACATTCTTTGAGAGTCTGTGGTTTCACGATGCGCTGTTGACGGAGAGCAGCTTCCAGAGGGACGATGCTTTTCGCTTCAAAATCATTTAAAATGCAACGCTCAGGGTCGATGATACGAGCATCGATGGCCTGTTCTAATGTGAGTCGTCGTCCTCGCCCGTCTACTACACTAACGGCCCCTGCATCAACAAGATGTCGCTGAATAGCTATCGGTAGACTAATGCGTTCACCTGACTGTCGGTCTAAAATAGTTCGTTTCTGGGAATCGATTAGCCCTTGGCTGATGGCATCCCACAAGTGTAAAGAAGGAAAGTGGCCTGAACCGGTGTAAGATGCATTCGATAATCCTCTTTCTATGCGGACAAGGCCGGATACGACGGCTTCATGAAGGGAGCATCGGACTCCCGTATGCGGAACGGTAACAACGCCGGTATCGTAGTCTACCCAACCCAGCTGGAGCGCTTCAACTAGATGAGGTGGCCCGGTGCGCACGACACCAGATGCTACCAAAGTGCTTACCTTTTCTCTTAAAACGAGGCCGAGTTGGAGCGCTTCCTCGGCCGTCATGGCTTCTCGCGTCTGAGGATGTACAAAGCCACCTCGACTGGCGTCGTAAAGGCCCAGTTGAATGGCCTGCAATAAGGAGATAGCCTGACCTGTCCGCGGATCCCTCAGACCCAACGAAGCCTGTGTGAGGGCGGATGCGGCACGAGGATCGACAAGCCCGGCGCTGGCAGCGTCCGCCAGCGTTAGGTTCTTGCCTGAAATGGGATCGACGTAAATCCCGCGCTTGGGGTCTAGCAGCCCTGTCTGAATTGCCTCCAGGAGTGTTAGGCTCTGACCCGTCTTTCGGTTCGAGAAATAAGGTGCAGTGGCAATGCTTTGAGTGGTTAGGTTTTGAGCGATGGTGGTGGAAGTGGATAGGGTGGTTGTAGCTAGGGAATCGGACTGGCGACGGCTGGTTATATGGCTCGTCTCCGTGGATTGGGAGGCCGACATTGTGGTCCGACCATTGCTCTCGCTCTGCTGCATCGTCGTGGTCGACACTCGCGTGCTCATCTGTTGCTCAGAGTCAATGTACACCGTCGTGATGGACGATCGGCGTGGGGAACTCGAGTCAGCCGAAGGCCTGAAAGAAAAGAAATTAATAAATTTAATGATATCAAAGTGGGGTTATTTTGTTAACTAAAAGCAAAATTTTAAATAAAAATCCATATAAAGCATTTGTAATCATAAGAGGAATATAAACGATCCAACAAACGATAGGTAACGAGATATTTTCCAAGAAAAAAATATGGAGAATAAATAGCTATCTAAAAAGTATAATCTGCATTGAATATCACGCAAATCCCATCACACAATTTCCATATGAAATGCGATTATGCAGATTTTACATGTAATTTCCTCCTACCACTGCGGTAGGTACGAAAATTGAGTAGACGAAAAAGGATTCATAATATAATTTTTTTGTCTAATTTCCCCTTCGCACGTTCTCGCTAAATTCGGGGACTTGATCAACGCTTCAGGGAAGCCATAACTTAGCATAAGACTCCTAGAGGATGAAAACAAATCCCTCTGCTACAAAGAGTAAGTACACCTGTAAAAAGAAAGCCAAACAGCCTTCGCACTAGACTCTTTCCCAAAATAGGAGAATTAGTCAAGTTCCAAGTAGAGAAAAATTTACAAGCCGAGGGATTACGTCATTCTTCTCCCTCTTTCGCACTGTCCAGATCAAACACAACAAAAGCCAAGGGCTAGAAGGAGGAACAACTCTCTCTCCTTCATGGCCTTGTATGCATAGGGGGGAGCAGAATGGCGATATACAACAACTCCACCCAAATGACTCCTACTCATCCACACCCTTTCGCGTGCCAAGAGATAGGCAGCTCAACCCACATAGACAAACACATACAGAGTGCCACGAGTTTTAGACTCGAGTAGCTCTTGCCATGTGAGCCCGGTCCGTCTGCCCGATGTTGTGCACTCCTCCCAAATTTCCAAAAGGGCGGCTATTCCCAAAGACGCCATAAATAATAATAATTTTATTTTTTGCTTCTGATATTTTTAAAAAATCTATGCTAGGGCATACACAAAAACGATTCCCTTTTAAGGCTGCAAAAATATTTGTGTGCGTGTGGGTGAGTCGACGCTCCACACACCTGTCCACACTGTCACGGAGAATGTTATGTACGATGTGGTTGTCAAGCGACCAGAAGATGTTTACCAACTATGGACCGCCTCAACCTGAATCTCTTTCATCAGCTCCTTTCTCTTAATAATACCAGATACACTGTAATCTCTGACCCGCATCGCAGATTTACGATTTGTAATAGCTTTAAGTATACAGTTAAACAGCGAATACAAGACAACGGGTGATGGATGAGGACATGAAAAGCATGTTTAGACTTACACGGGAGTTTTTTGCAGCGATGAGTACTTGATGGACGGCATGTTGTCGTCGTCAGTGGCGGTATCACTGCTCAAGAAGCTCAAGTGGAGCTCACTCCGGTACGTGTGCAGTAGCTCTGGTCTTTCCGGTAGAGATCCGGCATCCGAACACTATAGTGGTGGGTGCGAATGGATTGCGTGCGTGCGGGGGGTAGAAGCACAAGCCAAGACACACAACGGGTGAATCCAGAACGAAAAAAGGAGAGAGAAAAAACAAATGTTTTAGCTTGAATGTGTGCAAGTACAAATGCTTCACAGGTGAGAAAGTGTGGAACTGATTGAGTGCCAAGGCGGCAATCAACTGATGCGCGGATTCAATGTCGGAGCTCAGCTGTTTAGCCGAGGCTCACAATTTTTCCGAACAAGGTATGGCAAAAAAAAAAAGAGAGGAGTGATGGGGAGTTGTTCTGTGGCGTAGCTGATCCTACGCGAGTGTAAGGCTATGTGCTGATTCTATAAAACGAGAGCGAAAAAACGGAGGAAGCGCCCTTTTTGTTCCAACTTGAAGGGACCCGAAAATACATATTAAACTCCACCTTGCTCTACTCATTTATGGGCATCCTTTTTTAAGGTGGGAACAAGCTGCCAACAGCTGATTTGAGTTTTCTTTCTATTCCCCATTCTACATCTGACTTTAGTCCAGTTCATTGCATATCCCATAGATTGTCCCTGTCAAGTCCTTGCCCAACTATGCCCTAATTGAGAGAAGAGTACATTTTTTTCTGGTTTAGCTCAAGCCAGCCAATAGAACCTTGAGAGCTGATTGTGATCTGAATCTCCTGCTTGATGGATGGTGCCTTTTTCATTGGCATAATAATCAATGTTAGCTTGAAAGCTCTGTTGTTGTGACGTGTATGAATACAGGTATGCTCCAGGCGTGTGTGTATCACGTGATTTGCATAATTACTCGAGACGTGTTTAGAAATGGGGACGAAGACCAGATGGTATGAAAAATAGATATAATCGAATGTTACCTCCGTGTCCGGTAGATCTTGCTGGGCCTGAGCGTAGAGCTGCTGAAGGCGGCGGTGTAACACGTCAACCAGCCACTCGTACCGTCCATTGAGCTCATCCAGGTCGTTAGAAATGTAGTCTAACATTGTGACCTGACTCCGACCACGACGAACACTTCCGTCCCAGCTGGGCTGGAAGTCTTCAAGAGCAGTCCGATAGCTTTTGAGACGAAGGTCGTAGATCTTCACGTTTGAGCGAGCGGATGCGAGAGCAGAGGATGCCACAGGAAGGATCGGGATTTGTTTTAATATACAAGGGTAGGGGTAGGGAATGGGTAAAGAGACGAAGGTTAGTAAGCAATGTTAATTTATAAAAGGAAAATAAAGGATAGCGTCCAACAAGAGACAGATAGTAACTTATCAACCACTAAGGATAGGTTACACTAAGGACAAGAGCTACTTCTTTACTCATATTAGTAGAAAGCCCAAAGAAGACAAATTTTTAAAGAAGAAGCATAGAAGAGAAATTAAAAAGCAAGATGTTTGTTTTTAGTACGACAGCATCCACTTCCAAATATAAGTTTTACGACACATTAAGTCACGAAAGACGATTTGAATAAATATGGTGTTTGGTTCTTTCTTTCTTTTAATATCAAGACTCTATACAATCTTAGGGATCAGTGTCCTATCCTTCTCGTGGTTCATCACTTACAAAACGAACCAAATCAATGAAATAGCTGGTACGCTGCTTCTTACCTTGGCTTCACGCATCAAGCGTGCTCCCAGCATATTGATATCCTCCATCGACTGCTTCATGGCTGCCACGCCGTTGTATATGTTCTATTGTTTTTTAATATACCCAGACATCCATCACAAACCGACAAAAGTTATTGGTTAACTATTAGCACTATACCCACACAACGTTTCTCTCTCGTTTCTCAAATGGTTTAAGTATGTTATCGTATAACAATCTAAGAGGTAAAAAATGATAAATACCGCTGCGCTCTCTAACTGTCCATTCTCCAAGGGTGTCTCGGTGATCTGTTTCGACATCTGTGCATTCATTTCAGCATACTTTCTCAAAGTTTCATAGGCAGTTTCGCAGCTTTGAATCCTAGATAAGATGTCGTAGAAAAGTTAGTTAAACGAAAAATAAATCATAGTAAGCTTCTCATATCTCAAAAAAGCTTAAATTTCCTTCTAATCTTCTTCAACCAACTGAAACACAAATCAGTGAAGTGGAAATATTTTTTTTTCTCAGAAAGATGTATTACCTTTCCCCAATCTGGTTGCAGATGTTGCTCCAGCGAGTGACAACAGTCCTGACTTCGGCTTCCAGTCGGTCCACATCCGTGTGCTTGCGAACGGTGGCGTTGACGGCGTTGCGGGATTTGACCACAAGCTGACGGACCGTTCCTACCTCGTCAGTGAGTTGATCGATGACTCCTTGGTGCAGTTGCAGAGTGGTTTGCATCTCGATCAAGTCGTCATGGATCTTGCGCAGGGCCTCAGGTTCCGATGGTAAATTGGCGGACGACGCGAGTTGGATTTCCAAGCGTGATATAAACTTGGAAGCCTCATCCAAGCCATTCAAAGTTATCTCGATGCCCTTAAGGCGCTCAATGTACGACTGCGAATTTTGCCAGATGGTATTCCACTTTTGGATGCAAGTATCGAGTCTATAAATCAAAATAGGAAAATTTATGAATTTGAAAAACAATATGTAATCAAGATGGGGCTTTACTTGGTTTGCATTGAAGGTGTTTTGCGAGGGCACTCCTCAACGTTCGACTTGGCCGATTCGAGTTCTGGCTGAAGGGATTGCAGTTGCGTTTCAAAATGCTTGTGCTCCACAACCAAGTGCTCAAGTTGCTCAAGATCACGCGGAAGAGGGGCAGTAATTCGGCTAGTTAAGGTTCGCTCAGATTCTTCCAGTCGGATGAGCAGAGTCGTCAGTTGATCACCAATAGCTCGCTGGGACAGCTCAGGGCGATTGCCCAACGCGGCGCGTCGTTCAAACTCGTCAAAGAGCTGATTGACTTCATCAATTTCACGTTGAAGCCGGTGGAGTTGAGGATCTTTGGGATCACCCTGTTGAAGAAGCTTTTCGGCATCTTCGTTGAGAGCCTTCCGGATAGCATCGCGCTGCTCCTTGCCCATGGCCATAAATTGATTCAGATCCCAGCTCTTGACCACTTTGATGGTTGCAAAGATCATGTTCTGGCTCATCCTCATTTGTTTCTTCAGCCAGAGAGCTTCGCAACGGTCGTATTGGCGTTTGAGTCGGTCAGCTGCCTCAATGGCTTCCTGGTCTGGTGGTGGGATCAACACACAGACGCTCGGGATTTGGCACTCGACATTTGTGGAAGTGACCACTTTCCATTTATTCTTTTGCGTGTTGTTTACCAGTTTACAAACCTCATCTTTAGTAATGCTGACCTAGTACACAAGAAAAATAATTCTCGTATTATTTTGTGATTTATACATTGCAAGAAGAAAACAGTGAAAATTAAATTAAGAAATGCCAAATAAAACAAAAATAACGCTAAATCAAGATTTACTTCGACTTGTTTATAGTTGCAAATAGAGGTGACAGTGATGGGCTGCCGGAGGGACTGCCGTCTCTGCTTGAGTGGAACGACCTCACGGCTTCGCTCATGCAGGGCCTCGACCACATTGCTATAGTGACTAAGATCCTCTCGAAGATCTTGCATTTCTTTCAACAGTTTCTCTCCTTCATCGAGGGTGAATTCACTTTGGCTGTAGGTGCTGTTCAACAGCTGTTCTTGACTAAAGGACCACAACAAAAAATATGATTAATAATTTTGGTCAGTCTCAATAAATAGAAAATGTCCTTACATGATGCACCACTGCTCGCACTTTTCAACCTCAGAAAAGAAGTTGTGGTAAACGGCAGCATGACGGAGATGAGTCTCCAAACAGAGCGTTAATTGAAGAAGCCAGTGCCACTGAGTCTGCAGGGCTGTCATGTAGGCTTCAACGCACTTGGCAGCCGGGTGGTGTTGTAAGATCAAGGCCTCCCCTCGATCTTGGACCGCACTTACTTGAATTTCTCGCTTCTCCAATTCACTCATCAAAGCCTGCAAGTAGCACATGAATAAAAAATAAATAAATACATCCTTCAGCGCAAGTTACAAAAATGAAATTGAAACGGCATGTCAGAACCATCTATCATGAATCCCACATTTTGACAACATGTTGATTTGGAAAGTAGTAATAAAATTTCCAACCTGGTATCCCATCCCGAAAGAGTGCTATGCAAAAAAAGTTGATAGAAACAGAGGCGTGATTATAAATCGGGAGTGTAACTGAGCGACAACAAAACGGTGGATGCACACGCAAACGAACACACACTTTATAAAAATATATGCAGTCAAAAGCACGCAACTCTCTCTCTGAAAGAAATCGAATCCCTCCGTGACTTAACATCGCCGACGAATAGGGCGTGCATAAATATTTCAACCGTCTTTTGTCTTTCGTGCACCGTCTGATTCATCGATCCGTCGGAGCCAAACGTATTGGTTGACGACGGCGGTTTCGACCGTGCACTTTTGAACTCTATGATCGCGTGTTTAATTTGTGAAAATGCGAATCATAAATATTTTCTCAATCATCATTTGAAAATAAAATGGCTTGGAAGTAAGGAAAATGAAATAAAAAGCCAACATTCCATTTATAGCAAATCCCTAAGCTAAACGCGTCTTGGACCTTTAGAGCGAAACTGATGCGATGACGGAAAGCACAATCTACCATCCTTGAAGAGTCTTTTTGTGATTGAATAAACAGCATCGCTACATGAGAACTACTCACTGTGGTAAACCAACAAAACCCAGCAACTCATTCTCAGAAATAAAATAAAAAATTGGCGGCTTCGATCGACTGCATAAATCACCATTCTCTTTACGAGTCGGGAAAGCGGATGAGAGATTCCTGCTGTGATATTTTTTTGCTGCTAAGTAGGGACCATGTGTGCCACCATCCGTCAAGGTTGCCGGTTATGAATAACTCATCACTCTCGGCATGTGTCCCTCTCTTTCCCCCGAGAGGAAGCACCATCTTGTAAAATTTCTTATTCTAACACTTTGAGCTCCGGGTTTTATGTCTCTCTCACCTCGTAGTAGCGTTCAATTTCAGTAACGTTGAGGGATTTGGCAGACCAGTCTCGCGATATCTCAATTTCCTCCTTCTCATTGAGCCAGATCAACTCGTTCGTGGCTGACTGGATGAAATCAAGCAGCGTTTCCAAGTCGGCCAATCGTTTGTTACTCACGACAAGGAGTTCATTATACGATTTCTGCAGAGTTGTCAAATGCTGAGTGTAGATAGAGAATTCCTCGCCTTGGAATTTGTTCTGTAAATGGAATGTTGTATACATTTACTAAGGAATTAGGAATTAAACATGATAGCCATACCTTGTTTGATATGCATTTGTCGACATTGGTTTGGAATTTTTCCACCATTTTATGCTCCTTGACGTGGGATTCTAACTCGACCTGAACAGTAGGCAGATCGTTTCCGTACCCGCCCTTTTCCAACTGAGTCTAGAAATGGAGGAAAAGCCCAAAAATGGGGTTCATTAGTCTCACTGCCAGTATACATACAAGAGGGATCAATGCATCCGCTTACCAGTTTGGATCGGACCCACTCGGAACACTCCCGCAGGTAGCGGAAATGCTCGTTACTCTCAAAGAGGCGGGCCTCCATGGATGAGCGGGAAACGGGGGCCAACAGCCCAGGAAGCACGTCCAATAGTCGGCTCTGGAAAAGGGTGCGGATGGACATCCAGCGTTGATGGATGCGCTGGACTCGCTTGTGCAGATCACCCGTTTGCATATAACGGCCGTCCTTAAGGAGTTGGACATCGGAGAACATTGTCTTGATGGCCTCCTCAACAGCAGCTAGGTCGGCATTGAGTGCGTCGCAATTTTGTTTAGCGTCGCGCGGATTGAGCCGGTCCAGTCGCTTGGCTTCTTCCTCGATCCGGCGCTCGATCTCGTCCAGCCTACTATCAGTGGCTTTGGCTTCACGATGCACTTTCTCGGCAATCCGTTGAAGACGTTCCAGTCGTTCGATCTCTTTATGGATGGCGGCATCCCGTTCTTGATGCAAGGCCATAAGTTGGTTCCAATTGCGTTCCAACACGTCAGGTCGCAATTCCGGTTCGACTTTCTCCTCCGTCTCCTCCAAGAATTTCTGTAGCCAACAACAAAACGAGAATCACATCAATAATCCCCCAAAATCTTCACGACAAATCCTGACAACAGAAAATTCCATTTCAGTCGTGGCCATTTATCAATGTGCTTCTTCTACCTCGTGACACCCGACAATTTTTCTTCCATTTCATTAAGTGATTTCGCAGTCACTCTTTCTCCTTTTTTTTTTACTTAAAAAGGGCAAAAGAGCTTCCTTTCAAAAAGCAACTTTTCAGGGATTGATGCGGTATAAATATATACGAAGGAGAACCACACCTCTACATGGCTCAATGTCCATATAAGTGCGATACAAACGTGACATGCCAATGCTATCAAAACCCAAACAAGAAATCCACGGAGCTAGCCCAGTTGTAAACGCAGTCACTAGAATAGTAATAAGTTAACTTTTATCCCAAATGTCTGGTTTAAATGCCATCATTAAACGAAACAAGAGAGCTTGAACAATATGGTTTTGGCAACTGTGTCCCGCTATAACATACCTCAACGTCCTTGAAGATACGGATGATATGCTGTTTTTCTCGTTGCCGTTGAGGTACTTCCTCGGTCCGGAATCGGTTCGACTCATGAGCCATTTTCTTGACCTCAATGAGTGTATTGGGGAAGTTGCGATCCTGCATGACAGCCATGTTTTCACGAATCCAGATATGGAGGGAACTGGATAGCTCACGATATTCGGTATATTTTTTCTGCATATCCTGTTGGATTTGATAAGGAAGACAATGAGAAAACGGTAAGGCAGCCGTGCCGAAGCAGAAAGATGTTTTACCGGATCGTAAAGCGGATGCAAAGACGGTGGATTGGGAAACACGTCATAGAGCGACGAGATATACGTGATGAGCGACTTCTCATCTGGTTCGGGGGTATCGACATCTGCAAAGAAGAGAAATATAATTTATATATTTTTAAAGACAATACATCATTTGCTTATTCAAACAAAACAGAGTGGTTCAGCATGGAATTAGACACCAAAAATGATGATGTGAGAATCCAAATAAGGAGCGTTCTTTTTTGCAGGAATACTTTATAACAAGCAAAAGGAAGGGAGGGGAGCCCCTACGTAATGTAACTTTAATCATAATTGCACGTTCTGTTCACGCGCACATATTCTCTTTCCCTTATTTGACTGGTAGATCTCTGGAGGCGGGCCATAAATCATTTCTCAAACTTCCCCTTAGGGTGGCATGCAGAAAAAAACCTACATATGTATAGTATATATAAATTTCGGGATTGCACGAATGACTCATTTTCACTCACGTCATCCCATTTCTGGGCAAAGAGCTAATTATTTATATATTTTTTTCCAGTTGTCGGATTCCAGTGCATGTAAGGAAGAGAGCCAAGGAAAAATGTGGATCTATTTCGTTTTTTGTTTCTTTTCTCCCTATTTTCTCTCGAGAAAGAAAATGGAAAATTCCTGAAGGAGAGTCGACAAACACGAAGCTCGAGAGGAAGTTAATGATGCCGTTCCGGGCCACAGCGAGGTGCCGGCAGTTAAAGAAAAAGGGTCGACAACAACAAAAACATGTTCCTGCTATTAAGTATGCCGTCGAAACCCCCCATGTTTCTAAAAGGTTCTGTATTTCAAGAGGAACGATGCAAAAGGTATGGCGCTGGCGGTGACGGTGGTTTGCTGCGAGTTAATGTTACCTTCAGGGTCGAGAAGTCGCGTCACGCCGTACTCACGCTCCACCACGTTGAAAGCCGAGTCGAGCCGGTCGCGGATGCCTCTGTTCTTGAGCGAGCGCCAATCAACCAAATCAGGCCTAAAAAATATGAGATAATAAGAGTAAACTGTATGAATTCAAGACAAGTGATAAAGAGGAGAAAGTAAAATGGTGACCAAGAAAAAGTAAGGTTCCACTCAATCAATCGAATCGGAATGAAAGAAGATCGTTCCTGCGGGTGTTATCTACAGAGCCATCATCTAAAAAGGGACAGAAAGAAGGTGTCCCCTTTTGGATCGATACACGAGACTCTGTAGGACGACCACCAGAGCGGAAAAAAGCCACAAAGCCACACACACAAAACACTTGATTGATTCTATGTAGCGTCAGTGAATACGCCGCCGAGAGAGAGATGGCGCGATTAGGAAAGAAGTCTACCTGTTGCGATGGATGATTGCGTTGAATGCTAGGCCGTCCTTCCATGAATTGGTGAAATCTCGAACGCGGACGCCCGGATATTTGGCCGTTGTTCTCTGCGCCCAACGGAGGAGTGCTTCACGGGCTGTCAGGGACTCATCTTGTCCCACCATAATATCCGAAATCTAATCAAGAAAAGAATATGAATATGAATATTAAAGTGGGCTTCATTTAAAATTTAAATATTCAAGATACATCTCGACAAAGAATTTAAAATAAAATTAAATCCGAAAATGAACTCGTAAATGCAAATGAATTTCAATGCCTCTTAGACATTCTTAACATATGAAAAGGTAATAAAATCGAGACATAAAACATGTAAAAAAATATCCCCCGTGATTGAAAAATCAGAAATCTAGACGGACAAATGTTTCGGAAAGGGCAATAGCTACAAATCAACTTGGGTTTTTGATTTCAAAAGAAGAGGCGAGTAATAGTGACACTGAAATATGGCTTTGCGTCCATACTCATATTTTTTCCTTTCCAGGGACACTACAAGAGAAATATTTCTATTTACAACAAATCAAACATTTCTGATGTGGATAGAATAAAAGACAATTGGTAGCGACAATGAAATATTATTTGTGTTTGTTTCGGGCCTTTCTTCTTCTTTGGGGTTGCTCATAACAAATGCGTAATCACGCAAAATGGGAAGAAGAAAAAAAGGGGCCAGGAGCAACAACGGCGCCGATGACTCACCGACCCAGGCCCCCGCGTCCTGCACATTAATAGATATTCACGTTTTCTTGCCTTCTTTCTTTATTCATTCGCTAGGAGAGGGAGCCCCCCGAGAGGGAGCGTGCCATCGCGCGGCAAGATGATGGAACGAGCACAAAGCCATCATGTCTGTAAAAGGTATCCCCCCCTTATCGACCCGCCCGACTCCATACATTTTATGTGCTCCGGCAATCAATCCGCTAATGGGCCTTGGGGGTTCTGCACATATAGTCATATAATTCTTCTTCTTTTCAAAAAATGAAATATCCTTGCCGAAAATACGTATAAAAACATGTCAACGTGTCGCGCAAACAAACGGGACCTCGTTAGCCACATCATTAACTTACCCATAACCCTTTCGCTCAAGAAATAAAATAAAAGGCGAAGAGAGAGAGAGTGATGTAAACCTTGAGAGAGACTTGAACTTGCAAATGGAACGCTAACTCAATGCCTTTAACTCGTTCATCCGTTTTCTTGGCACGTTCCAAGCAGTTCGAACCGTCCATATCCAACGGATATGCGAATCAACCTCTTCCTTTCTAACATACATAAATTAAACATGAATTTTCCCTTTTTTTTCTTTGTCTTTCCATAATCGAAAAATCATTTTTTGTTACAATGAAAATAAATAATGAAGAGGCCAGTTTTGAGGCATCGAGGGTGGTCGATTTGCTCATTTCGATTCTCCTTGTTGGATGCGTGTACTTTATATACTAAACATCGACATACAAATTTCCTGTTGTTGTCTAGAGATGAGAGGATCCCGGAAATTACCATATTCATCTGGGAAAAAAGACGAGCCATCAAATGAAGAAAGAAGAAAAGTGTCTGAATTAATGATGACGTATATGTTGAGGAGCGCTATTAACATCAAATTACCCAAGAGAAAAACTTGAATGTTAAGACCCAATAAACGCCTTCCACGCAAACCAGAAGTCTTGTTATTTCTATTTCTTCAAAAACAAATAATTGAAGAAAAAAAGAATGAGAACCGAGGGTGGGCAGGAGCCTCTGTCCTAACATAACATGGCCATGTATGGTGTGCCTTCCAACTCTCTCCCTACTGCCGGCCCATGTGACTACCCGTCGTCCCACACACCCGACGACGGTGAGCTCATCGATCCATCTGGAATTCTCTATCACTCCCACTGATGACGACTCCTAGCGGGCATCAAACGAGTTTCAAATTTGAAAACGAAAAAGACAACAAACAATCTAACGTCACGGCTACATCATCTGCAACACTTCCATTGCAATTTTAGATGAAAAAACATGACAACATCTCAATGCACTCTAAAGTGCTCCTGCTCATACTGTGTTCAAAGAATAATGACGCTGCATAATTTTCGTGACAACAAGACGAGGGAGAGGCAAATGTCTTGTCTCACACACCAATTTTGGTCCCGGCCCTACTTTCCTACCATCCGTCGTGCAATAATTGAGTCATGAGAAGAAATATGGGTCTCCAAAGTCAAGTGACTGATGACGTGCGCGGGAAATGCGAGGCGTCGCCGCGCGACCTCCTGCAACCGCATGAACTCCACGCCCGTGGGGCGTGATGATCGACACCGACAGAGTAAAGCGCACGACGGTACCCTACTATTTTACTATTTATTTTTTACTACCTTGGCTCGTTTGTAAGTGCGTTGAGGAGCAACGGGACGGTAATCTATGGCCGGGATATCAACGCGCTCTTCATGCCGCGAAGCATCACGCTCAGAAGCGGCATAGTAATATTGCTGCTGGGTGCTTCCCAAGTGAGAGACGTTTTCCGTCACGGAACGAGTTTCTCCACGAGTGATGGTAGTCGTCTGCCGGACATGGCGAGTTGTAACCCGGCGGACGCCCGATTTACGTGCAGTTCGCTCGCTGTCCGTTAAATCGTCTCTCACGTGGGTGGTGACGCGATGTTGCCGCAGGATCGTATGGAGGTCTCCGTCCATCTCCATCATGTTGGCCAGTCGAATGGCATCCATTTCCGTCACCGTCTGCCCACTGGCCGCTCCAGCACTTCGCTCTGAAGGAGCCCTGTCGTTGTAGCCGCCGGTAGCGGTGAGCCAACCACGTTGGGCAGCCATCGCCTACTCTTTCTAACACCTTTATGATGTGCTCTGTTCAATGATCGAATCCGTTTCCTCTCTGCAAGTACTCCTAACGCCCTAATGAACGTAAAGGCGACCAGGTGGTTGTATAGCGACCCACGCACTGAATATGTGCACGTCACTCTCGCCCGTTAAACACACTACACAACTCGCGAGACTCGCGCGGGTAACTGCTAAACAGTAACCAGGTGCAGCTGGTGTGTTGTTGTTGTTGTTGTTACGATCCTACGGTTTTTTAGCCGTGATTGCACAGCCGGCCGGACGTTTGGCACTTGGCAGTTCCCGGTCCATAAAAGGCCACAAATAACACGATCCACATCAATAAAACAGTCGTCACGGAATCAATAGTTTATTCTCTCTATGGTTGTTGCGTGTGTTCCACCCAGAAGAGAGAGAGAACTGGTGTTGGCGACCTCCTCCCGGTCACTTTCACTTGTCCCGACTGAGTTGAAGTAGTGGGAGCCACTAATCCTCCCGTATGGAAAAAAGAAACGGCATTCAACACGCCCGGTACTCTGAAATCTGGCAGCCTCGCTTTTCTCTCTCTTCTCCTTCTCTTGTTCTTATCCTCGAGGCAAATGTGTGCGTGTATGTGTTTAGAAATGAACTCCAAAGAGAGAAAAGAAGGGAGAAAAAAAACAGGATTCGAGTGTATCGGGACGAAAAAGGGCACACGCCCATAAGAGACAACCCAAGAGGAAAAACGACGACGAAAACGTGGCAAGATTTCTAAAGAAAATCATGCCCATATTTGTATCAGAAAAAAAGTGGCGCAGTTCGCCCCATTACACGGTTCCGTCGTCAACGATATATTCATTCCTATTTGTGAAGTTAGCGACAAGTTTCAAGCAATCCTCGCATCCCTACGACCTTGCTTCCTATTACGGCTCTTAAACATTAATTCTCCATCGGATTCTATAATTGGCGTAAAGAACGACGACAATCCCATCAACCTCTCTGCTCGATATGGACTGATGTTTGAAGAATAAAATTGTACGGCCCTGATAATAGGGTCGCCCCGTTGAGCTGATTACAAGCCGTGGATTGACGGATGTTATTACAGGGCGCGGGAGTCGGTTGTAAAGGTGACTTGGCAGTCGAGCGGCCTTCTCCGTTTCCGAACTTCACACCAGTATCATCAAACGATCACAGTACCGTACAGCAGGGCGGGTGTCCCTTCTATCATAATAATAGTGACGAATGACGAGGAGGATCACAGCCCTGCCCTGCCTCATTCTTTTTTCTGTGACAGTAGAAAACGTGCAATACAGGTAGATATTCCCGAGATGGAAGGTTCACCAGCAGCACATTAGGAATTCCACACACGGGACAAGGACGAAGAAAATTAGGGATTTAATGCGAAAATAAAACATTCCTATGGGTATCAAAGAGTATAAGAACAAGGAGCTATCCTTTTTTAACGGCTGACCAAATTGTGCCATCTAGGGATCAGCCACTGGTCAATGGTCATATTTACGAATGGAGTACCACAATGAAAATAAATTTGCAAACTAGGCGTTGCTTCCATCGACTGTGTGTCAGTGTTAACGATGAGGGTGAAGTCATTTCCTTCCGGATAGACCCGAGTTGTTATTATTTTGGAGTTGAGATTCTCCCCAGCCGGCCAGTCAATAAGGATGTATACAAAAAAAAAAAAGGAAACAAAGGCGTCGATGCTAGTCTAATCCAATAGAAACTTAGGCGCAAATTCCAAGAAAGTAGAACGGAAGGATCAGGATTTAACAAAAAATTCTTGAGACTTAAATTGTATGGCGCCTGTTGATACTGAATTAAAAAGGGACAGAGCGTAACTTGCATAGACAAAAAATAAAAAGAGAAAAAAAACAGGTCCCCTGCTGTCTCTATCTATCTCTCTTTGCAGTACTTTCAGGTCAACACCCGCCGGGCAAGCCCATCAAAGTAAATGTCGGGATGAGGAGCAAAAAATAACCCAAATCATCATCATCATCTTTGAAAGAAAAGTGTGATTATCCAAATCCGTCTAAATGACCGGGATCTCACGAGAGTCTCGTTATCTCTTCTCCCACCTGTTGCACCCTACGGAATGCCCGAAACAAATGCGCCACACAGCAACAAATATTTATGGACGAGTGAAAGTCTGGTCGGGGCCACCTGTCCTTAGACCTTAATAAGCCCGGTCACACTAACCCGTAGTAAAACCTATAAATTTACGTGCAGGGGGAGACAACCGAAAAATCCCGTTATTACTGGTTTTCATGTACAAAAACTTACGGCGGAGAAACCGGGGGGAGAAGGCTAGGTAATGTCAAACAACGTTCGACATCTCGTCTACCTCCAAGATGATGGAGAGGGAGAGAAAACACGACTCACCTGGAAGTGAAGGATGATTGTCCATATCAGTCCTAATGTCAGCTTTGGGTTGCTGTCCACGATGTCCTCGGCTCGAATATTCACCAACTTGATCTGTCGTTTTAAAAAAGGACTTAGAGATAAAAAAGAAAAGCTTTTTTAAATGATGGTCATTTCTAGAATATACCTTTCGATATCGAAGGTAATCCAGGGATGTTTGGACGTTCTGCAGCATGTGGAACCGCATCTGTCCCCTCTCCCGAGGCTGAAAAACAAGACGCAAGAGTTATTGGCTTGGATACCACCTCTTCAAAGTCTCTTAATGATATGGGCTCGATTACGTTTCTTATTTATAGATGAACAAGCTTAGGGGAGAAAACAATCGAAAGGGATAAGAGGGCCGTGAAATTGGATATATATCTCTTAAGGCAGTCCGTAAGGCACCTTTTATTTAGTGTAGAGGATCTCACCCATTCAATGAACATGACGCAAAGTAAAAAAATACCAAAACGAATCCTTTCAAACCGGATTGTCTAGTGACTGGTTCCTTTTTTCTTCTTCATTCCTCTACTTATCATGACAATAAAAAATGATTGGGAGATGATTATCACGCAATAGGAGGTAAGAGAAAGAGAGTGCAATAACAACACCACCCGAAATTTAAAAACGGCTAAATCTAGAAAGTCATCAAAGATGCTGGGAGCTTCTATAAATTGTTCTTGTTGCTGAATCCGTCCTGAATTGCAAGAAGGGGTCTCGTCGTAAAGTGGTTCTATTTTTCTTTCGCCATTTTTCTTTTCTCGATCCTAAACTCTCTCTCGACTGAAATAACTCAGGGCACAGTGACCAAATAGGGACGGAACGTGATTAAGATAGAGAGTGAGAGTCGCCGTTTCGGATAACAATGGAACGGCCCCATTGTGAAACCAATGTTTTTCTTTCTCTCTACTCTTTTACTCCTGCTGCTGCTGTTTATTATTTTTAAACGCTTCTTTTCTTTTCATAGCAGCTCGTGTACATACGTACCAAGTGATCGCCGGAGAGGACCTCCAGGAGCGAGACGAGATTGTGGCCATCGCGCAAGTCCTCGAATAGGTCGTCGACGCGCCGTCCAATCTGCAAAGAAAAACAAAAAGAACGGAGAGAATGAATCATAAATCTTCTTTTCACAATCAATTAAGAGGGCCCTTAAAAGGGGGTTAGGCACGTATTCGACCCCCGTCCCGTCTATTAGGCCCTAGAGAGCGTGGGAGAGCACTCGATTACTAGTGATTCACACACATCGGTGTGAACCCACCGACTCTTACGCCATCGATATGCCTATCCAACGCTTCTTGGTGGATCAGTCATCAGAGAGCTCAACACCCCGAACCATAAATGGACAAAGAAAAATCCAGGCATATGCAACTTCCATCAAAGTCCAACACTATACCATCAACCGACAACAACAGGTGGGTGACGCCTTTTACATCACTCGTCCGTGATGCACGGTCGATGATGCAATCCTCTACTCGAAAAAGAGAGAGAAGAGCATGCATATATACGTATTGGCCGTAAAAGAAAAAAAAGGCTAAGCGTGGGTCGCAAAGGGAAATAGTAATACCGGAGAGAGATAACAGACACATTGAAACAAACTCAGTGGGACGGACAACGCCTTTTACATCCAGTCGAAAGGTAAAAAAGCTTCTTCTTCTTCTTTCCCTGAGCCGTGATTATCTCAAGATAAGCCACGGTAAAACACAACATACAAAAAAAAAAGAGGTAAACTACTCTGATGCGTTTCAGAGGGAAACGCAAAAACACCACATTTGGCAAAAGGGAGGAGGGACCTTGTGAAGGTCGAGCGCATTCCCGTCTTTATGAACTGAGTCACGCTCATTTATATGGGCAAGAGTGACGTACCGATTACTCTTTTTATGCATTACCTTCTCTAGACATCATCACTCTTTTGACTCGTTATAATATTAGAAAAATGGCTCAAATACGATGACGGCCAAGAGATCGAATACATGTCCGCTCAGAAAACCATTCATCAATGACACTAAACCCTCCCCTTTTAGTCAACATTACCTTTTCAAAATGAGAAACTCGTTCACCTTTTACTTAATAAGAAAACAAAAAATAATGCATGAACATAATAACTCGATCCGGTTTTGCTGTTTAGATTTCGCGCGCACGCCACAGGAGGTTTTGAATTATACGCGGCGTCACCAAGACGGCCAAGGATTCATTAAGGATTGTTCGTCGAAAAAGGCAAAATTCTCGTATAATTCAAACCGTCGGCGGCGGCGGCATCGTGAGATCCTTTCAGTAGGTATGCAACTTTTAAAATGGTAGTGCACCCCCCTGTACGCGCATCCATCTCTCTCCTTCATTGCGGGTCCGGGAGCGCTCCACCAGCTGAAAGATTCGTAGCGCTGCCTACTAAACGTTTCAGGCTGATAAGCTATTTAAATTTAGGAAGTGACTTCACCATGTGTTGCAACACAATTCTGTTTACTTAAACTTTGAACATAAATCGGGCTTAATAATACATCTTAAGTAAACAAGATTCCCAGTAGCGATTTGGACTTGTAATTGATTAATATAAGGAAAATGAATGTCCAAAAAAAGGGGGCACACGTTAGTAGACGATATCGCATCCGACCAAAAATACGGGCGGGTGTCATATAGCAGCAGCTTAATGTGAGTTTCTAAGGAGATCACAACATACATCTCTTTCTCTTTCTTAATATATACAAAGGGATCAAATGACCCGTCCAAACATGGCAAGAGCCTTGATGAGGCTTCTCTCTTATTTTGCGCTCTTGCCTAGCCGACTTATTAGAGATGACGCCCTATATGTTATGATATACAAACAATACCCCGAGCATAGAGGCGCCTTCTTTTCTGGAAAGAAACGGGGCGGAGTTGGCGCAGCCGACTGGATCATTAATATTGATGCGCTCCAGAAGTAGTGACAAGTCTCGGGTGTGGCAACAGTTAGAAGCACAAACATAATTTCTCTCACACTCTCTAGTATCGAGAAATGCAAAATTTGAATCCTCGAAATAGACCAATATGGGCAAACCGTAGCTTTCAAGGTAGTTGTAGTATAATAATAATAAGGAGGGATGTCGTCATCCAGGCGGCGCCGGGCGAAGCAGCAATTGCAAGCAGCAACAGCAGGTTGATTGATTCCTTCTCAGCCAGATTCATTTTAATTTCTTTTTAAGAGACTCTCAAGGAGAACAGGAAAAGTATGCCATGATGAAATGAAACCCGTACAACATGAGACGTCCCATACCGATAGTGGTGTCATCGCCATAAAAATAGCTAAATGGGCGTAGTGTTGTCATCTAGAACTTATCTTTGTCACAATTACGGGATTCCTAGGGACGCATACACAATTCCATCTATGGTAATTCCCCATTTTTTTTCGACGATGTTGAATCATTATTCATCAGAGCCGAGGCGGATTGCATCCCCGCCCGCCTCCACGGCTGGATGTTGCAGCAATTCGTTAAAAAAGAGTGGTGATATCACCGAGCGGAAGGAAAGGGGGAAAAAAACATCCAATTTAGCAGAGAGCCGCTAAACCGGGAGAAGGCACATTCACGCTTCTACCACATAACATGTTGGGATTTGATTTACAACGCCCATCTGTAAACATGTTCTCTTACGACCTTTATACAACGTCATTTTTTTGTTACTTCTACATAATGCTCGGGATTATTTCTTTTTTGTGGTGAAGCTCAACGATGACACGGACTAGATATGAAGACCAGAGAGAGAGAGAGAGATGGCAAAATGCGATTCTAGACCGGGTGGCGGCTCATCAACCGGTTTTTGTTGTCTATCCACGTATGGTGAACTCGAAACTTTGACGTCGGAGGCAGAAAAAAAATAATAAGAAATATGTCAGGGCTATTCGAACGGTTTGGTAAGCGGAGAGACATTTTAACGGGCGATTGCCAACAACAACAACAACAATGTGTATTAAAGTGTTCACGGGGAGTCTCAAATGGTATGCAAAAGTCCGAGAAGAAATATATATCAAGTCCTACAGATGTGTGAGGATGATGAACTTTACCGGCATGCAAACATGGAAAGGAATTTCGCAAACATATTTTGAAATATATGATGACGCATCGTGGATATGCTAATCTTGTACCGCAGCGAGCGAAAAGGCATGTGATTTTTTTCACGTTCTACTGCCATAAAATGATGCATTCTTTCACAGATGGAGTTCATCGCTTATTCAATCTTCATTCCTTTTTTCTTTACTCTACAATGACAGTCGAAATTATCATTCAAGTGACAGCAAGTCCCTTTTTAAAAGATGATTCATCTTTACCGTTTTAGGCGGGATGTTCAAAGAGACGGACTAATTGCAAAGGATCGATTGTCATTTTTTAAAAAGGTGTCGTAAACACTCTCTTCTCAATGATAACGTTTCAGTAAAAATATACTTTTTATTATTATTATTTCTTCATTCCAAGGTGAGAGAAAAGTAGGACAGGATTGACTTGCAAAATACCGAAACAAAGAATGGAAAAGCCCTTCATCAATGCAATCTACACTTCAATTTTAAATGCCAATTACTAATTCACATAAGAGAAAAAAAAAACGAAAACAATTAGCCCAGCATCATATAATGAGTACCTAATTGAATATCGATTTCAACTTGGGAGAAAGGCCTATTTGTTCCATTATAATAATAACAAGCTATTTCCAGAATAGAAGCCTAGATTCCATCGAGCTGAAACCGGGTCGGTGGCCACCAATGAACCTGCATGCCGCCAGGCTGAAAAATTGGAGGAACAAAACGGGTTTCGATGGAATTCGAGCCAGCGATTTTCATCTTGATTGCATCCTAAATTAGTACCCTAGTGTTGAACTGTTCAAAACATATAAAAGAGGGGAAGAACAGGATTTTTGCGGTCGAGTCGCAATTACTGATTTAAGCCAGCCTCCCGGGATATCTACTCACGAATACCTTTCTTTCGATTCGTGATTCAGCCGTGAAGGAGCAGCAGCAGCTGAATGACTATTCTACATACATTTGAAACCGCTCCATTCTTATCTATTCAAAGGGGCCCCAGACATATTGTTCATTCGTGAGGAGGCGGGAGCGTAACAGAAACGATCCGACGAGATTGAAATGGCGGAATCGCAGCAGAATATCCTCATAACCCTACAATTAGCGAAACCCTGTCAAGTCAAAGTCAAAGGTCTCACGTCCAGTGAAAGAAAGAGAGAGTTTTACTTCTCAAGGTAGAATTTGAGTGTCACTGGGGCAGACAACGAGCCTTCATCAACAGAGAGCCCAAAATAGGCGTCCACCTCCGTACAAACACACCTGTAGAGCCCCTAAGGCGTGGTCTCTCTTGTCCGCGTGTGCGCGCGAAAAATATATTTATAAATTAAAAGCAAACACTAAACAACCGGCTGATAGAAAAATGCTCCAATTTAGTTACTCCCTTTTACTTTTCCGGCTAGCGACCGTCACCAGCGGTCCAGTCACCATCAGAGGGGTCGAGTAAGACGAGACCGAAACCCATCCTGAAATGGATTAAGTCGCTCCGGCCCCGAAAAGTGAGCAGATGGTGAGCTCCCACTCAACCGCAGAAGGCGTGAGCCGCACAAATGAAAGGCGGACTTCTCTTATTCTTCTTCTTAACAAAACACCCACCATAGAAATCATGAAATCTGATTATGAATAGGAATTAAGTGTCGAGATATTTAACGTAACATGCGTTCAGTAAAAAAGAGGAGATCCCGATCAAGAAAGAAATCTCTCCACATTTCAAAATTGTTTTAACGGGACTTTTTTCTTCCATGCATATTCTTTGCATATTTACACTGATAATTCCTAGTGACGGGTACCGGCCCATTTATGGATTGGTAACATGCCGATCCGGGATTGAAAAAAAAAGAACTAAGCGCCGGACCCTAAAATAAAAAATGATTTTCTATTCGAAAGAGGATGAGGTTCTCCCTTTCCCTAATCCATCCATATCTCTGCGGGATCCATCCCTTTTGGTGTTATGGTCGAAGGCACCTCCTTTTGGCTTCAGGGTCCGTGGAATGATGACATCACCCTCCCTTTTCTATGGGGATAGAAGTGTACCAGAACGGCCTACGCACCGCAATAGCCACACACACACACGCACCCGAAAAAGGAGTTATATAATAACAATTCTCTCGAGAGAAATTTCACGTCAATAAATGTGACACGGTCAAGTCGATGGTTTGTTTGGTTTATGTTCTCCAACGCAAATCTCCTGTTTAGGTAGATGCGACAAGTGTGAGCGTGTGTCCCGCCAAGGTGTTTTCTTTTCTTTTTTTACGAATCGAGTCGTTTTCCTCTGTTTAATTGTTCCTGCCCATTGGCAAGCAAAAGTCGCCAAAGGGGACTAAAAACCTAAACAAAACGAGAAGCTAAGAAAGCGGACCATACTTGGTCCGAACAGGTCCAAATAACTCTCTCTCTTTCTTTTCTGCCTTCGCACTTGTTTTCATCTCCCCTTTCAGCGCATTATGCAAAGTTCACCTCTCTCCTTGGCTGCTGTGCTCGCGCCCACGGATTTTTTTGTTTGTTACACAAGAACGTTTGCGGTTGAGCCCATACATGAGACGTGACATGAACACGTAATCCATCATCCCATAAAATATATAGATGGATATACACATTTGTTAATGTAATAAAAAATCAATGAATTATTCTTCCCTCAATTTCTGACCTACCAAAATGAGATATGGTAACAAACGCAATTAGACCAGGAGGGGACCCCCAAGGAGTCAGTCTTTCTTAATAAGTAGGTTCGCACCGGTAGCGGAGCTTTTTTACTTTTAAAAAGGGAATTTTATGAGGCTTAATGAAACGCTAGTGAAGACATTAAAAAATTAAAGACTGGAATTTTTGCATAGAGAAAGTTGGGTTCACACCCGAATTATAGAGATTGCAATGAAACGAAGAGAGTTGAGACATAAAAAAAAAAGTTGATTCCAACAAAAAAGATTTTCGCATTAGGCATCGCCTGTTAAGGGGGCCCTCCCGTGGCAGAAAAACATTGATCTTTTTTGGATAGCTTCGAAACAAAAGGAAAGATTCTTTTATTAGGTAAAAGAAATTCAGAAAGAAAATATTCTGATTTAGGGCAGACAATTAATACGCTTTACACGTTCGCAAGAATTGATAAATCAAATACCCTCAAGGTTTTTCGTTGCGCCGAGTCTCTCCCCTCTTTCACCTATTTCAGCGTAACGGCTCCTGAGTGTACCTCATTTCCCGCTTAATAAACGATCGCAAAACGAATTTTTTTCTCTCTAACTACTAGGAACGCTACTGACTTTAATGTTTTCGTTTTTTTACGTCTCCTCTTTTTGTCATCAAAGCAGAGAAGAACTTTTTTTTGTTTCACGCTTTCTTTATGATGAGTGCGTGAGGCTTCACGAAAGTGTTACTAAAACGTACAGACTACGATCTTTCATGCCATCTTGCTTACAGATACAAGGCGAATATTTTCTTTACATAAAAAAAAATCTGTTTTTCAAAGCTGTGTGTTTTTGCTTGTTGGTCATTGTGAGTATATAGCAGTAGCATTCACTGTGTAAACACAGTTGGCGTCTCATTACCGAAAAATGTACAGTTGTGTCATGGTGGACTTGTTGTCCGGTAAGAAACTCCACCCCAGAAGGAAACAGAAGAATTACGTTTTATCAAGTGCACTCATCTAACCAAGAAGTAGTCGTCCCGACGCTCAGTCACCGCCCATCAATTAAATCTGATGAGAATCAAGACTTGCTCGCATTTGTAACTCGTCATCCTCCTCATGCAGAAAGAGCAGTAGGGGTGTATTCAGTGCAATTCCCTTAGTTTTTCCTCGCCCTTTTTTTAAGAAATACACGTTCCTTACGTCCTTGATGAAAGGACGGATTCCCATTCAATTAGTCACTGGCTCTCCGTTTGATATCAACGCTTCTTATCGACGGTGGAAGAAGGGGTTGTCGTGAGGCTCTTCGAGATTCATCAGGAGGCCCATCCAATCGTAAAAACAAGTCTCTCCCACTTCTTTCTCAAAATGTGACTCCAAAGAAAGCAACTTTCTTTCAAAGCATTCAGCCTCGAATAACAGAAGAGATTTCAAAATTTTCAAAAATATTTATTTTTCTTCCCCCTTTCGTCACGACGGATCATAAAAACGATGAAAAAAGTTGCAGAAATTATGAAACATTTCAATTAACCTTTTAGCCCCGGAAAGAAACGTCCATTAGCGGGAAATGGGAAACTGGTAATTATCTAAAGGGATCCGTGGATGGAATGCTTAAGCAGATGCTCTCTCCATAAAAAAAAAAGTTATACGTTCGATTTCTTTTCAATCATTCTTCTTGGAAAATGAAGTGGGCGCCCGATGACATTCCTTAAAAGGTAAGACGACTTTACAGAACAGTAGAAGAGAAGCAATTTGTGAGGTCGGCCGGAAACTTTTGTGAATAAAAAATTATGGTAGCGTGTTAGAAAAATATTTTTTATTTTTCCAAGTGAAAGAATGTTGGGCGCTGTACAGCTCCTCGTGGATGCCATATCGGAGCAGCGGGTCACGCCCGGAGACTCGTCTGTGTGTTCATAACTTTTTTGGCGCCATTGACACGCCCGTCATTACACAACGGTAGGTTTCAAGAGAGCCACGAGGGCGGATTTTATGAAAAATCGGCTACATCCAAATTGTAAAGTAAAAAGTGAGAGTTCGTGAACTACTAGCCTACAGGAGAGATGCTCTTTATTTGGTAGCAACAGAAGCGGAGCCATATTTGGGTCGGTAAGATGGCCTCGGTTCTCTCAATTAAGGCGCCCTACCCATTAAAAGAGGAAAGGCGACATAACGTTTCGTTAAAAAAGAAAATGAATGGCAAATCGGGTGACAGGACGGAGCGCAAATGGAACAAAAACAAAACGGACGCTCATCTTTCATACGAGGTGATCACTTTTAGGTAAGGACGAGAGAGAAGAAACTAAAGAAAATGTCCTGAACGTGACATGCATGTTGATTTCAAAAAAAAAGAAGAGAAAAAAAGGAACATGGAGAGAAAGAGACGTGCTCTTTTATTTTAAGGTTTCCTTTTTGACTGACGCAGCTCTTTCCATATTTTTTTTTTCTCTCATAGTTTTGAAAATCGAGAAAGCCTAACGTAGCTCCTATTGCAAACAACCCCCCTCGGATCGCTTGGTGTCGTTCAAATATATGCGCGCGAAAAACGTCTCACGAAGGTTGCTTGTCAAATCTCTTACCTTTCTCAGGTGTTTGTTGACCCATTTGGTGAAGGTCTTCTTCTGGATGGCATCCCGTTCATCTAAAAAAAGAAACGATACAAAAAAAAAAAGTCGGTTACATGAAAGTGTTATGCATAAATCAAAATCGACCGATACCGTTACACAACGACATTAAAGAGTTCAATATCCTTTCTGACCAAAAGAAAATACCAATTGTCGTTTGCATGTGCTCTTCTCCCTCTCGCACACATTCGCTCAGGTGTGTGTGCGTGCCTGGGAGCGCTTTTTTTGTTTCTTTTTTGCTGGTGGTACCCTCCCTAAGAGCCGTTGGGTTCTCCCCACCTTAGAGCGACGCCATTCCCCACTTCATAACAAATATTGCGGTGCGTGCATCCGGAAGAGGGACCTGGCGGGCATTTCCGGCTGGGGCACACCAACAACAACAACAAAAACAAAGTAGCGTGTATGTTGCCGAACCCGTTGCCGGATAACGGAGGAAAAATAACGTAATCAAAGTCCACGTTATCAGTGAAAGGGGGGAGGACCCTGTTAATGAAGCAACAGGTGCACACCGCTCGGAGAGAAAAAAAATACCTTTGAATTTCGAGAGGTTTTCCTCGTAACCGTGGAGAGTAGGATCCAAGCTTGACATTTCGCGAGGATCATTCGGATCAAAACCGATGACGCCTTTGTAGTACGGTTGAGTCATGATGATCGGATGTTGTTTGACAAGAAGAAGGCACTGTTGGGGGGAAGACAACGCCTTTTTCAATTCTTCTCTCGTACCACTTGTAGCCTCACGTTAAGATCACTTAAGGCACTTTAAGTGGGCCCATTGAGTGGGTAGATTCCCCACTAGCTTCGATGCTGCTACTACTACGGTTACTCTCTCTCTATATATGTTTTGATCGTGTTGCTCAAGTGTTGTTTTTCTTTACTCTCTCGCTCTTTCAACTGTGTGCGAAGGGCGCAGAGTCGGGACACCAACTGGAGAGACCGGCCGAGAACCGGGCTGTATGAATACGAGGCTCAACCACCAGCGGCACCAGAGGCACTATTATCGTAGTAGTAGACGACGGCGACTCGGCCTTCGAAACAACGACCACCACCGCGCCATCTAGCGCTGCATCTCTTGGGAGCAACCCCAAAAAACTTGTTGAGAAAACAATACAAAACTTTAAAAAAAAGTGGGGTAACAACTTGTTAAACTTGTCTCAATTCCCACTGGTAAAAATAAAACGTTGACAGCAGTGCACTTGCTACACTTGTCCACCTCAAACTGACTGACAGAAATGAAAACAATGGGGGAGAAGAGACACTTGTTTCGGCACCGACCACTATGCACTTTGCTCGGCGACTGATGACAGCCCTAAAGGGGCAGTTGGAATGCTTTGCAGACGAGATATCTCTTTTTGTATACTTAGGCCAGGTGATTTGATCACGAAATCCAGAGCTGTGGGCCTCTTAGTTTTAATCGGTGGATGATAACACCGCTGAGCACGCACTCATAACAACTTACGACAGCATTTTCCACTGTGTATTTTTGATGACTACGGCTGCTTGGGCTCAAATTGGATCATGCCGTCAGCTACACCTCGCCATCTATCGGGAGTTTTATGAATCCCTTCGGGAAATAAAAGCGCTGGAATTTGAAAGGAGTGACGCAGCAAGGACACTAGATACGGTCAGAATCAACATACAAGTTGACACGAGAAAGATTTTTGTTTATGCCTGATGACGTGATATCCTTCACGCTCTTGAGAAGGAGAAAAACAATTCAAAAATGGACGACAGTGCGACACCTCGAGGGATGGGCCACTCAAAATGAAGCTCCAATTATGGTTCTCTTTTATTAAGTGGGCTACCACACAAGGTAATAGTGGGGGCTAATAATGACGTCAGCATTGCCTAATCAGTTGTGTGGGATTAGAAGCTGGACCAGATGGTTCATCCCGCCGGCCGTTTTACACTTCAAACAATTTTTCTTAAACAGACGTTAAAGGTTGTTTGCGCTGTCATCGCATTGTTAACAACATAAAAAGCGTGCCGTGAGCAAAGTGTCACTTTGAAGAATTATTGTTTCTCAGAAGATTCTTTCTTTTAAATAATAGAATCTACAGAAAATGAAACTTTTCAATTAGCTTTTAAAAAAAAAGTATACACATCATCAGAAATGTCCCAATGTTTGCTTAGATAAGTGTAATTGATAGGTTTTCGGAATTGATTGTAGTGGGGGACATTTTTTTCTGTCTCTTATCCGAGCACTAAGAATGCTGCAGACCGTGAAGCAAATTCTCGTTCAGTTTTTCTCCCTCCGGTGTGCGCATAAGGCAGCAAACAAGACGAAAATACAAAAGAGCCGTCGAGCGTTAACACAAAGTCGACGAACTCTTCGCTAGACTGAGCTAAAGAAATGTATAGGAATTACAAATGTCTTATTTCATTAATTCGGGCTATTTTAGACATTGTGATAATAAAAATCCCTAAAGGTCGCCCTAAATATTTACAACGCAAATATATCTAAATATATGAATAGAGAATGCCTTTCTTCTTATCAATTTGTCAACGCTTTGAGCTTTTTACGATGAGCACCGACTCAAAAATAAAGTAAGGCGACACATTTTTTTATATAATTTGGTGTAGGGCCAGACGATAAGGCAGGATAACGGGTGACACAATACATTAGGCGAGATTTCAAATTCTATTTGTCGCGTGCTACGTACTTTTATTCTATTCCCGTAAATAGGAGAGAAGGCCGGACGCCATTTAAAAAAAAGAATACAACAACAAAAACATATGTAGAGAGTACACAGATGCGTGTGTTTACGGTTCGTTGAAATTGGACATGATACGAATTTTTTGTTAAAAACGACGTCATAAGACTAATTCACAAAGTTACGAGCAGCATACTTAAAACCTTATTATCTGTCTACTTGAACGTCATTAGATTTAACGAGTTGGGACTGATTGAGGAGAAGGTATGCGAGATCTCGTAATACTACTTAAGAGCTCGTGATATCGTCTTCCTGTCTCGAACATTCAGTAGACAAGCTCTGATAAAAAGAGGAAAACACCTTTTTTAAAATATTTGAACAATTTTTTTAAAACGGCTTTGACCCATTTCCGACCAGAGTTTTTAAATTGCCATTGAAATCTGTTTTTTCCTCCATAGAATTACCGAAACAAAACCTTTTATTCTGTGTCCGCGGGATTAATGTGAGAATCGAGCGCTATTTTCAATGATTCACGTTCTACAGTCCGTGAATTTTTCCCGAGGGCCATCAAACTGGACATAACTACTTGAGCAGATGGAGTAGCTTCAAGTTATTGGACCATTAGCAACGTTGCAGTCAATTTACTCGCTTCCCATAGGAAGATGAACCCCGGCGTGACACGAGAATAAGAAAGTCGCCCATTCTGTCGCGGGGAATCTCGGTCGTAAAAATGTTTCCACTTAATAGCATCATTATTAGGCTCCTGCCCTAGATTGTAGACGACTGCTGTCAAAATTACTCTAAAAAGAAAACAATTCTTAAAGGTACACCATCTCCCCTTTCAAGGTGAGAGGAAGTTATCAACGACACACTTTTTTTTTTAAACCTCACGAAAGGATTGGCCTTGCTCGTCGTTTGATGAAACGCTCACGCCAAAGAGTTATAAGACCCCTTAAAAACAATGAAATCCCGACCCCTCCCTTTTCCGCGAGTACACCTGGTCATAAATAATTACGCAAGAGAGAGTTAACAAAATTGCATTATATAGATATTCTCAGCAGCGCACGTTTCTAAATGAATACAGGCTACTGTTTTTTTGTTGATATGTATGGGATAGGAGCACGCGAACCCTATGTATTGCGTGAGCGACATGGAAGCGGCGAA
The DNA here is from genome assembly GCA_030141595.1 of Chydorus sphaericus. NCBI lineage: Eukaryota > Metazoa > Arthropoda > Branchiopoda > Diplostraca > Chydoridae > Chydorus > Chydorus sphaericus. Next base: position 8,665,495 of record CM057931.1, on the reverse strand, counting down.
GCGCTCCCTCCGACGCCATCTATGAGTGGTCCAAAAGTCATTACAATTTGGTTGTGTATAAAGTTAACGATCCGTTGTTTGGTTAATACAGATTGTATTTTTGGTGAGGGTTTTTCGGGAGTGGCGGAACCAATTAGTAAATTTGAGATTTAGCTCTTCTCACACACGAGGGAAACACGGGCATAAAAGTTAACTAAAAGAGGGGAGTCGGATTTCAAAGGTATCCATCATCAAACGACCTTGGCTGGTTTCTTTTCGCGTGCGGAACATGTGCGACTTCCTTCTCTCGTAAATCACATCCGAATGAGAGGGTTCTAATTCGTTCACCTAACAAATTTTTAAAGATTTTTTTTGTCGGCCCTTTAAATTTTATTTCAGCCATTATATGGATATTGAAAGAGTTATTGGAATAATGAATCAATTGTGGCAAACGCATGAAGGAGCAACGAAATCGATCCTTGGTGCTCCCACAAACCGCAAGTTATGTTCGATCCTTTTCTATCTTCATGAAACAAAGTTTACGTAGCGACTCACAAATATTTATGTCAAACACAAACATTGTATAGGTAATAATAATAAAATACGTTGACTCATGGTGACCAATGCGTCTCAAGACATACACGATCCTTTTGAAATCAAATTGAAAGAAGAAAAAAAAATCCGGGAATTTAAGGTTACGTTTCATACAACTAGCCCCCTCTAGCGGTTATTAGTAAACTTTCGCCGCTAATGAGCTCGTCTCTTTCATTCACTCAACAAAAAGAATAGAACAACTCGGGCGTGGTAAAATCAACAAGGAGAACCGAGGCTGGCTTATCATCTTGCATGCCGACTGTAATCATCATTAAGACAAATTATTATCCATCCACTGCGGCAATGTAACCTTATACTTATTCGTCATGCACAATGTGTTGAAACTCGGGTTTCAGATGATACAAGATACCTTCTTTTGAAATAGAACAGTCGGGTTTGTTAGAACATCATCAAGGTTTGTTTAAGAAATCAAACTCGTGATGGATGAGGAATGTTTAAAACAAATAAATGGTCCGTGCGGCTTACCACACTCTCTTTGTGTAAGGCGAGCGCCTTTAATGATCTAATTTTCTCTGGCAATCTAATTCCACGTTTTCTCATTAATTTTTCCATCATCAATCAAAGTATATGATTTTTTTTTTCGAAAGTAAACACGAAAACATTCCAGCGACCACGTAAATATAAACATTATTGTAGTTGCCAACGTGTCGGGCATTGTTCATGGCTTTTACTTTTACAACACGACAGGAAAAAAAAGAAGTCCCATCAACATTTTTTACTTATTTCTCACCGTCGTCAGCAACGGATTTCATGTCATCTAGTACACTATGTGTAGGTAATGATGACAGCTCCAAGGTGGGCGTCTAGAAACGTCATCGCCCTAAAAGCAAATAGCTATACACTATTTGATCTCACCACTTGGACGACATCCTCTTTCACTTGTCTGTTTACCTTCACGCCCGATGTTTCAGAAGCCAAGTCACGACTACTATACGACCTCGAGACTAACTTAAAAAAGAGTAGTAATTAAACAAAAAGCCTGGTATTGTATTGTACGCCCACCTATCTGCACCTGCTCGCAATGGTTCATCAACTTCCCAAGAGACGTTTTCTTCTTCTCGCCAAATAGTAAAGTAAGAAAATTCTGTAGATGTTCCGCACGAAATCAACCGCAGGGTTTCTTATGTATCTTGGTGGGTGCAAAGGCCTGCCAACGCTCGTCATCCCCCTCTTCCCTTGGACGGTTTTCCCGCGGCCACCGCACACACACAAGCCCGGCCAAGCGTGAAGCAAAAAAAAAAAAAAGAAGACGAGGGGGAGGATTCGACCGCAACGAATCGGATCAAAGGTGCACGACGCGAAGCTTCTTCTCTAACAGAAAACAAAGAAGAATATAACTCTGCAGAGAAGAGTTGTACTAATCGTCGGGTATAATTGACACATCGTCCAAGTCGACCGGGAGAGCGTGTGAAACTGCACACCTCAATGCCAGATTCTTTACTCTAGTCGTATAATTTGGCTAGATTGTAAAAAGAAAAGAAAAACATGTTTACCTGCAATTCGAAGAACAGCTCGATCTGCGGGATCCAGCTGTAAAATGCTGAGCGGTTTATCCCGAGCCCACTCTTCCAGCGTCAAGCCGAAATGGTAATCCAACTCGTCGTCTGCTACGACCACTCCGTAGGCTCCTCCGTAATCGTAGGCCATTTCCTATATGTAGATTTGTCTCACGCCGTCATCACCTAGAGGCAACATCGTCCATCAATGACAACGTAAACAACACGAAAGAAAAGAGTATCGACGAGTTTCAGTGTGACAATAATAACAACAACCCCAGCAAGGAATTAGTTGGCACGAAAACCCAACAGAAGAAGGACGACGAATGCCTTTCGTTGTTTTCGTATCCTCATTCGCGGTTTTCGCAACAACTACGAAGCATTGCGGCGAGCCCTGTCCTTTTGCTCTGCAAAACAGCTGATCGATTACAACCTACCCCAACGCCGTGCTACAGTGATGACAATTCAGTGCAGAGTCGTCTTCTTTCTGGTTTAACTATTGATCGAAAAAGCACCCCTCTTCTACTTGAATCCCTCTCTATAACAAAGTTTTTTAGCCCCCCTCTTCTGTCTAGTACTATCACAAAGCCGGCTGGGAACACGTGTGTGTTATGCACTCATCCAAGCTGGGTATTATCAAGGGACTGACTCACGTTTTATATTTGCTCTATTCTTGTCTTGGTTGGCACTGGCGTGAAATAATGTAGATCACTTTGATAACTGAATTCACACACATGTAGAAATAATACACTAAAGGCTTCGATGTGAAATAATCCTACTGAAATACAAGAGGATATTCGCTCTCGATTTCGTGCTGCTCTCCGTCTGAGCATGTGTAGACGACTGACGTCGGCAGGAGAGGAGGGGGAGGCGTTCTAAAGGGGGGAAAGAGGGGGAGGGATGTGATGACGACAGCTGCCTCAGGCAAAGCTGGCGGCTACTCCCGCGCCTCACTGCGGCGGAAGTCGCATCCAGAAATGAGAGCAGCAGAAGACGCCGGTCAGGAAAAAGACGAAGGAAGGGGGGATCTTTTTTTTTTTGTTGATAAATAACTGACCTGCTACGGACTTTATTTTCCTCTTATCAAGTCTTCCGGTTGTTTTGAGACCGATGACTTCCCCTCTTCTACACTTTACGTAACACTACAATGGCTTCAAGTAAACTCGTGCTGCAGAACGCACACGATACATCCGTCTTTACAAGTCATGCAATTTATAAATACTACCTTTGTTGCTTAAGAAAATTCGCTGAAAACGCTGACAGGAAAATATTTATCTGCTTCCTACAATATTTTCATTAACCTATCAAAATTTTTGCGATACTTTTTATGGTTTTTTTTTTATTTTCAAGTTTTTTTGTTTTGTTTTTTAATCTCATCTTACCCAAAACGCTCGTTCATTACAGATAAGTAGATGATTATCACATCTAACATCCAAGGAAGCCCATTTAAAAATTCCTCAACTTCCGCTCTCGCGCTTCCGTGTTATTCAAGACAGGTTTAGCATACTGCCGCAGGATGGCAGCACTAATCTGAAACGAGTTTTTAAAATGTTTTTCCCTTTCGAATCGTGTACTTATCATTTTCTCCCAATTGATATAGTCTGCCCGAGTGTTTGTAACAACACAAACAAAAGTCTTCCCCATTAAAATGACGCAAAAGATGATTATTGTTTTCTTATTTTATATTGAACGACGCGGGAACACGAATTTTGGTCTTTCAATTTACAAGACTTTTGAATAGGAAAATGGGAAAAGAAGCGCAGTAATCAGGTCAAAGAGAAGCCCAAACAGGTGGTGGAGCATAATACTGTTCTTGGGGATGAATCATCTCATTGCAATGGATCCTTGGAACAGTGGGATCGGTAGCATCAGGGAACGTCACAGCATCAAGATAGAACTTCAGAGCAGGCCTGAGGGGAAGGACGTCGCGAGTTAAGCGTCGGTTGACTCTACGAACGACTTTACTATTCATAGGGAAACCAATAAGGACTAACAGAACAAGATGCTTCAATTTTTCTACAATCTCCACAATGGTCTCTTCGAGTTTAGTAGCAAGACAGTCATCCTCACCGTCACGTCCTTCGTTACCCTCAATGTGAACGACAAGTCTTTCGAGGAGTGGCGAATCAGTTTCAATACCATACAAAAACATCGGAAATTGAAAAAGATGAATTTCGTTCCACCGCAACCTATTATTAAAAAATAAGACATTTTATTGCACTACAAAATGAAAACTAAAGCTTCATAAGTCATAGGAAAACCAACCGAAAGTCACGAAGATTCAAAGCCCTTGGAAGATGTTTTCCGCTACCAAAAGACTTGTCATGGCCGTCATCATAGCTACCCGTTAAATGTAGGCACTTCAGCTTGGGGCATTGTTCGTACAGCTATAAATTTAGAATTATTTGTTATATAGAAAATAAGAAAATAGCAGAAAACAACTGCAATTAATCGAGTAATTCATACTTTGGCACACAAAGTTTCGCCCTTCGGAAGAGACACCTCTTTAATTGTCAACGTAGTCAAGTGCTTGAGCCTAATCGTTTTGAAGAAGTTGAAGGATTCCTCTGTATCGAGGGCGACATGCATGTGAAGCTCTTGAATATTCGGGCACGCTTCGAAAATTCTGGCTTCAAATTTTCCTATAAGAGTTCAATGACATGAGCGTTAAGAAAAATAAAAGTTGTACCTATATGATCATTTCTATATTGACAGATGTTTACCATCATGCAACGGCCAGTAATAGCCGCAGTAGACCAGTTTTTTAAGATGGAGAAGTTTCCATGTTCCATGAAAAAGAACTGGCTTTCCCTCTTCAACGGAAGAATAATCGATACCAATATGGAGATACTCCAGCATCGGATGCAGCTCGCAAAATTTGTTGAACGCCTACGCGATATCATTTTAAAAATAATACTTTGAATTGAATTCGTAGAACTGCTTCTATTTATTACCTGGATGTTGCTAACACGTCCTTGAAAGTATTTCAAACAAGGCAGACCGTCGAAAGGGAAAGAATCCGAGTCCACTCCGCCCAAATGCTCAAGATGGCGAAATCTATTATCTTTCAACAGCTCCGTATTGTTGGAATAGGACAAGAGAAGTGATTTCACAGTGGGGGAAGTTATCCGATTTACAACCCAATCAACTGAATCAACAAACCAGAATCGCTCAAGAGATTCTCCTGGCCAGCAATTTTCAATTAGAAAGATGTTGATGAGGAGTTTTATGGCAGTGCCATGACTGTCGTCACTCCACACAAAACGATTGTCGTATCTAAAGATGGCGAGGGTCTTCAGCGAACGCAACCATTCCAGATGTGGGAGCAGCTTTTGGCTTTCTAAATACGCTTTGTTTGTTAGATTCGTGATGGTTGATTCATCCTCACGATCATGCGAAGGGGCGAATGGGATGTCAATCACCAAATGGATGCAATTCTGACACCATCTAAAATTAAGCACCATAAAAATTAAAAAATGATAAAAATAAAAGGATATAAATTTAACATACTTCAAAACTCCAAAGATGGCCAGCCACACATCCATGCAATGCTCTGTGCTACCAGAGGGATGAAGAGTGAAGGCTCTCAGGCTGGTAAGATTACCAAAGCCTCGTTTCAACAAATCGTGGGCTTTCTTCCCCATCACACCTTCTTCAAACTGATCCAATTTGACCTGAAGTAAGGTGAAGCTCAATTTGGCCACATTTGGGCAAGCTTCAAAAATGTCTGGTAGGTGGCTGAGTCTGATTTCAGTGTCCTGAACCCCAAGTTCCACCAATCTTGTCATCCGAGTTATGGAATGAGAGAGAACACTGGCAGGGAGCCAGTAGCAGCTACTGGCATCAAAAACAGTGAGATTGGGTGCAAAGTTATGCCGCTCAAAAAACCTCTGCCAAGGATCCAGAGAGACACCATAGCACTGGCTGATATCAAGTTTACGCCTGAAGTATAGAAAAAAACCATAGAGAAAAGATTTACACAGCATAATTGTTAGATTGTAGTACCTATTGGTTGCATAAAGTGAGTTGAAACGGTCACTGACGCGTGACAGAGCGAGATAAAGTGATTCCTGAGGACTTAAAAATTGTTGGGCCATGTACAATATCGTGTCATTACAAAGAGAAATGTGTCCAAAACTGAACCTTTCTTCATCCATGATCGATTCTCGTGTTTTTATTCTAGTCTTAACACTTTATTCGACAAATTTATCGAAAGATATAATCATGTCAAAACTTAAATCAAAACGTGAAAACGAAATCGACGTCGTGACGACGTTTGTACTCGAAAAATGAGAAGAGCAGGTGATGTACAGCGTTGTGACTATTTTACGTGGAATGCGTAACGGAAACAGAACGGAAATCATAATTTTATTCTTGATTTTATGAATTAATGATTTATGATTCATAATTTACGTTTCTGAGAACATTACTATTAGAAAAATTACCGAAATAGCAGGCTTACACAAAATGCTTATCCCTGAGGGTTAAAGATTTTTTTAAAAATCTACCGAAGGCCTATAATACTCTGAAAAAATGAGTGTGCTCGGGCCGGGGAGCGACTCTGGGATGTTTATGTGGCCAACAAGGGTACAGATTCAAAACTGAAACTGTAATTTAGATGATAAAAGTATATTTTTACTCTTAAAATTGATTTCTAAATTCAAAAGATTACTATTGGTGCAAATTACATGAAAATCGTATACTTAGAAATAATTTAAATCATTTCTCAAAGTAAAAGTGGGATTCTTGGCGTTTAGCGGTCTATGGATAAATCGAGTTTTCAAAAGAACTCAAAAATATTTATATGATAATTAGCGCAATAAATTATTACGTGCCCATAAGGGAGTTAGAAAAATATATGTTGCGAAAAACAATCGTTTACTGCCATTTTTCGTTTTATCGTCGAGCAGACGAAATTCCCCTTTTCATTAGATTTCTCTCTCGCGGGAGGCCGGGAGTTTCAATGACTCAATCTCCAACCAGAAACCACCCCTTCCTCAAAGACTGTAAACCGAGCTAAAAGCATGGCTGAAAGTTGAAACCGATTTTAAAGCAGATGAAGTCATTCCTGTAGGCCTGTGCTTGAGTTTGTTAGGACTTGGGAGAAAAGCCAATTTTAGAGAAAACTATTTTAGCACTACTACTACTTACTTTTACACTACTATTTAGCAGCAGTTAGCACAGCAGCTTATTCTGTTTATTAATCAGTAAATGTAATCCATTTATTTCACTAGTGATACGTGGGGACGTTCAAAGGTCGGGTGGGATCCCCATAGGGGGGCACAGCCGACTCTTTGAATGGGCCCGGTTTTGAATCGACAAGTTTTTAACATTGTTTGATTTTACTTTAATTTATGGACTGGAAATGCCATCAGTGTAGTTAGTACTAGGGCTGTATGTTTTTCCAGTTTTTAATACATAGTTTACAGCTCTAAATATAATATATAATTTAATTTATTTTTATCATTAAAGAATTGCATAAACACTTAAACCCGAAGGCCTATAATAGAAGATCTTGTTTCTATGCTTACAGTTAATAATAGTTAATAAATTGATCGAATAGTTTTTACCCTCACCAAGAATATATATTGAATTTAATTCCACTTTGAAAATGGGGTGATATCTTATAGAAAATGTATGTCATTCTAAACATCTATGTATTAATCCTTAACGGATTGGTGCACATTAAAACAAATCATTTCTCCTGCTCAGATGTTTTTTCATATATCTGTATGAAAAGTCAATTCCATATCCCATCCCTCAAATGCTGGGGATTCTCTTTTATGGGGTGCGAAAGTGACAAAAAAACAATTCAAATATACAATACTCCCAATATCCGGCAACAATACTTTTCCTCGCCATACAATATTAGAAAAACAATACTCTTTCTCACCATACAATATTAGAATCAATTGGTTTCTGCTAGCTCCTCCCCTTTTGTGAATGGAATGCTTCAGTTATTCGGAGACTTCCACGGAGTTAAGGTCAGGTGAAAAGTCTCATCAGTTTTCACCTTGGTTTCTTTTTAGATGGTTCCCTAAATACTATTTGGAAGCAGGAAGCTCTAGTTTGCTCTTCTAACGAGATTTACAGAGCTAGGAGCGGCGTGAATTCAACTGACCCTGATTCAATTCATCACGAATGATTTAATCTAAGGAAATAATTGAGCTTCACTATTAATTATTTGCATTACATAATTTTTTTTTTTTTTTTAATTCTAGGCGTTGTTTATAAATACGGTTTTTTTTCAAATTGACCTGCTGGTTTTCTATTTAACACTGGTTTAATACAGCTTACTCTATTCTTGAGGAGCACCGAGTGGCATCACATGGATGATCTCCCTGTTTTTTTTTCCACAGGCTTTTAGCGTCTATGCGTTGTTCAAATTAATGCAGGACGCCGTTATTGTCGTTTGGCGCTTATCTCTGGAAGAAGAAAAGATGAAACCTGCTAGGTTAAATAACTCATGACACCGCCAAAATCAAATGTTTCTTATTCAAATGTGTGGGTTATAATTACACAGTTCTTGAATCATCACATAAACAATTTACTACTTCTCTAAAATTTATTGGTAATTTGGTATTAAGATGATGTAGTAGTTGTCCAATAAAACAAACAAAAAATAGTCATCTAATAGCGGAAAAGAGCACGGGTCAGCTTCAATTCATCAGCTCATTCTATTGTTGAATATAGTTTTAGTTTCGACTCTGTTTTCCTTCCTGGAAATAACTGAAGATTGGTGGACTGTGGATGTATAAATCCTTCATTAAAAAAAAATACCACCAACCAGATCAAAATCTCACTTGTAATTATAATCATACTTGACACAACTGAAATTAATCAGTAAAACACATGTATTCGTACATTCCAATTTATTTTTTATCACACAGGGAGGGATTAATATAACAAATGTGGAATTATTCAATAGACGGAATTCGCCGGTTAAGACATTCAACCACACAATATTTCACTAGAAAATACTGATCCTTAAAGTTTTCAAGAGTTACTTTTGCGGAATCAAAGTAAACAAATAATACTGTCTCTTCTTCTCTGGTTAAAGGAGAGGGATGAAATGGAATGTTGATCAAAGGCTTCCGTTTTCCGACAGCCGCTGTGAATTCCTTCATGATGTACAGCTTCTTTCGCGGCGTATTCCACTGTAGTTTTCTCCTGTTTCAAATAAAATAAGTCGCAGATTGATTATGTAGTGTCATGTAAAACAAAAAGCGATTACCTGAATCAATTCTGGGTGAGTTTCCATGGTGCACAAATTGCTAGCTGAACTCGTCCTATTTATCACGATTTTTAAAAATTTGCTCGAAAAATATTTTAATTACCAGAATAACGGTATTACACTGACGAGAGTTGGGAAAGAACTGAGAGAAGGGGTGGAGCTTGGAAAACTCGTAATTTTGATAAATTCCACATATTGTATTGCGAGAAAAAGTATTGTAGGGAGTATTGTTTTTCTAATATTGTATTGTGAGAAAAAGTATTGTTTCCGGATATTGGGAGTATTGTATATTTGAATTGTTTATTTGTCACTTTCGCACCCCATACTCTTTAGAAGAGTGTGTGTCCAAAGCAACACGCAATATTGATAATTAAAGTCAGCATGGATTTATCCAAAATTCTTCAAAGTACGATCCTAAAAAATAGATTAACATTTTTTTAATATGACCATGATATAAATAATAATGTCAACTGTAAACACAAAAAGGTATTCCTTGGAGGAAAGGCTGGAGAACCTATAGTTTATAGTGACCAGCGATGTTTTGAAGAAGCTTTTGGTGCTCCTCTTCTTTCAAAGTTTTGCAATAGAAAATAACCACTTGGCTGAAATTTTCATTATATCGGCTGTGTTGTACCGGGTAACGTTTTCAACAGTGGTAAACTTTGATTCCACCACAGCTGGTCTAGCGTTGGCAGGCCCCGAGAAGCTAGCTGTTGGAGAAATAGTCTGAGTACCCGCAGTAGTCCGTGTTGAACGTCTGGGTCCGTCCCGCTGATAGTTGAGCGTTTTAGCGCGGTAAGGACAGTTGACGGGAAGGTGCAAGTCCGAGACGATGGCGATGGGTGTCGCTGTAAGAGAACAGACGCTCGTTGAGCATCTTTAAAGGGACTGGGCTGGATGCGGTGGGCACCAAATGAACCTGGATGATAGTGATCTGTTCAACTTCAGTGAAGTAGTCCTTCGGGTTGTGGTCCCGGACCATACGACCCTTTGAGATCAACGGGAATTCAGCTTAAGCCAGGTGGAAAAGAATTTGGCCAATTATGCATTTTAAACAAAACTACCTTGGTGAGGTCGATGGTGGTAAGGATTCCAGCGGAACTTTTCGGCTACCTCAAAAGCCATCACCTGGATCGTCAGGGTCCACGAAGGGTAATTGCTCTGAGAAATCGCATTGCAACTTTTAAAATCACGTTTTAACAGAGGGTTATTATTTTTTTTTTCGCTTTGACGATGATATTTAAAGAAATTACAAGTCACTAGGAGAGTAATCAAGGTCATCCGCTGTCAGTTGATGGGCATCAGCTGCAGGTAGATTTTTTATTCCTCAATTACACTGTTAGATTAGGTTAGATCATATTGTATACCGTATAGAAGAATGTAAATACATTTAAAAACTTATTTACCTTGAAGAGAAATTTGCGGTAGATGGGCTCGCTCTTAGCGTTGACCGTTTTAAAAGTGTGTGAACCATAAAGCGATAACCATCGGGAGTTCCGCGGTCAGAAAACAAGAACGACACCTGATAATCGTCTCTGGGTGAAGAGTGATGAAATCCCAAAACATATCCGGATCCTGGTTATAATTAAAACATTAGAATTAAGTAATCCTGATTACATAACGAAGCCAACCTTAAGATGGGTAACTGGATTCCTCTCCTGGATGTGGATAAAAAAAGGGAAATGGATGATATCACGGAAGAAGAAGATCGGGGGTTGTTGCCGATCAAATCCCAGTTTCCTTCCTCGATGTAAAACTCGATGATCAGTAGCCGTATTCGCCGATCCCGACTCGTCGCCCACAGTGGAGAAGCGAACAACAATAAGGGTGCGCGCTCACCCACCTGAGAGAATACGGCAGCACTGTAGTATTTAAATGTGGATCATATAAGTAATGTTGAGTAATTATGTAAGAATATATAATTATGTATCGTAATTACACGCCGAATAACCGAACCGATTTTTAATACCGATTACCAGAACAAGGAAAACGAACTTTAGTTATACCGGTATCTAACTTACTAAGGGAATAAGGGTTTGTGTCTGTGTACCCCTCAGGCGATTTGCCGTCAAGGCCGAAAACGTCGAACAAGCTCCGCCTACTTTCCTCTAAGGCTTGAAAAATCTATTTGGCGTAAAACCAACATGATTAAATATCTACGGTTCGTTCGAAAATGCGCTGCCTTTATAGAGAGTCGAACTCTTATACCTAGGAACGGTAGATGAACACGCTACCAGCTGAGCTACGTTATGCTTTTAATACGTCCTTTATATTTTATTGAGTTTCAAGTTCATAAATTTCTATACGTATTAATAATTTATAGTAAGGGGGAGGGGGGAGGAAAAAATCATTATTGGAGTTAAACAGACTTGAACCGGCAACCTTCACATCATGAGTCCGACGTGCTACCAACTAAGCCATCTTGGCCAACAATCCCTTAAATTTTTTTAAAATATACTAAATTTTTTAACAGTCCTTGATTCTAAAATAAAAATCCTTTATTTTTCAATATATTCTCTCCTGATTCGAACTTTTCTTCTTGAAATGAGCAGACCAACCCGCTACCAACTGAGCTATGTCTTACTCGATCTTCAATTTCGATCTTTAATTTGAGCAATATATTTTAGGGATTATAATTTGTGTGTGTATGTGCGTACTTCCGACTGTTTGTTGAAAAAGCTAAAATCGACGAACAATCTCCCGGCTGTAAAATTCTGAAATACTTTCTACCGTTCAGAAGTATTTCCGAATTCTTTAGGATTCATTGGGATTTGAACGCGTTACTTACTGAGCTATTTTGGTAGGCTGGGGGGGGGGGGGTAAGTATGACAAATTTTGTTTTCAACATTAAAAAAATAAATCAAATTATCTAAACAATTCAAATTATAACTTTAATATGAAACAAAAAAAAATAAAAGATGGAAAAATAATTCAGTAGGGTACAAAAAAAGTTGCCCTTAAAAAACCTTACATGAAAAATAAATTTAAATAAACAGTCAAAATCATTTAAACAATAAAATATGTTTATAATAATCTCTTTTAATTGTGGCGAACAATGCAAATACTGAAATCAATAGATGTAAGTAATGGAATAATGCGGAACTATCAAGTAAAGTAAATTCACCTTGTGACAATCTTCGATTAAGATTTAATCAATATAATTGGCATTAAAAGATAGGAATATTGAGTGCGTTTTATTGGGATTGATTTCATGTTTGAAACTAAGATGCTGTTATCAATTCCATGAAAATCTATTATTTTTAAATGACTTGGAACTTAAAAAAAACATTAACGCTGCTTAGAGCAGAAAATATCTGGTATATAAAACCCATCGACTATTCTTAAGTATGAAGTACTATAGAGGCAGCTGGAAAGTTTCAGTAGATAGAAACTCCGCTAAATTTAACGCTTCTGTACGGTTTCCGTGCATGGTACTTCAATATATTATGCTGATTACGTCATAACAGAGTGTAATGGATAAGCAGTTGGAACAAGGAAATACAAGCATAACTATTTTTTTTCTTTCTGCGATCGGTTACCCGTCGAATATCAACAATGTTGTCTGGAGGGTGGTCATTGTCGATCACTAATGGCGTTTTCCATTGGTAGGGTAGATTCTCAGATTCTTGTGAATCCGTCAAAAACATATTCCATTGGTAGGGTAAGAGTTGGATTCGTATATTCCATTGGGCGATTAAATCTGGGAATCTGGACGGATTCTCAAGAATCTCAACCCGAGTTCCCGACTCGGTTTCAGATTCTCTACTCGGATTTTCTGCTGACTAGATGCATATTTTTGGCGAAAGTCGTCTGCTAGCAACTTTTTATTTTTTTAGCTGCTCTTGAGCAGACGACATATTTCGGATTCGGGGTTCGAGAAGAAAAACAAGTTCCATTGAGATTGTGGAATACGAGAAGAATCAGATTTCTATGAGACCAGAATCCGATTTTAGGATTTATCTCTTACCCTACCAATGGAAAACGCTATAAGTATACCCACAACGGATATCCCATCCTCAAATTTGGGGATAAAACCCGACGGGTATCCTCATTCATCGAAGACGAGACTCGACGGGTATCAGTGTGCTATATGGCTAATGAAAGATTTGCCTATTTGCTACCTGGCAGCTTGGGAGGACAAAATATGCCATGTTATATGAGTATGCATATGCGAAGGTTAGTTTCAAACTGAGTGTGGTGGGGGTCGGGTCTCCGCTTATATTATACAATGGACGGAGATTACTTGACTATTTGTTACCTGGCAGCCTGGCAGGGAAAAAATGGTATTTGACATGTATGCTTTGCTTAAAGAACTTGAGTCCCATTTTTTTTTTAAGTGAGATCAAAATGTTTTAGCCCCTCAAATATTTTTTTTTCATCAATTAAACGCAGGCATAGCTAAAAAGTGTTGTAATTTTATCATTTAAATTTAAGAAACCGTGAAAATGAAAACATTTTGTAGGGAAAAAATCGATTTATCATGATTTTTAACTGGCAGCCTGTCAGAATTTAAAATAAAACAATGGTATACCCTTTCATCAGAGATATTTCAGCTATGTAGAATGATAACATAAATTATTTAACAAGCTGCTTAGCTAAGCGCTTTTTTATTTTTAAGCTACTCTTCCAAATTTATACAGATCAAAATTTCATTTTAGGTCGACTGGCAACCATGTCTAGTAACTATACTATGTTTCCTGGTTTTGCATATCAGCAAATTGTGCATACAAAAATTAATTACCGTCGGGATAAAAAAAAATGAATAATTTTTGTGGCTTTCCTTCTTCTCTTCGCCTTACTGCCTGACATTGTAATAAACCGTGCGGGAAGATGTAATTTTAAAAACGCTATGGTAATATATAGCTTCCCGGGAGTCTCGGTACTACGTCGGTCGTGCTGGTACTACAAAAAATGGTAATTGATATAAATCACGAGCCCATGGGACCTCGAGGACGATGGGAATGTCGACTTAGATCCTCGACCAAGTTTATAAAGGCAGCTTTAGAAATGAATTTTGAACAGTGCTACTTTAACAGTTAGCGTATTACATCAGAAATATCTACAGATTATTCCTTATTAAAAAGCAGAGCCGTCGTGCATATGAATTAAAGTTTATATTTTCAAGTTTTTTAACAATGAGTAAGTTTCACCAAAATTCAATACATCGTTTTATCATTTTTTAAATATCGTCATTGTACAGAATCAAAAATTGGAGAAAGGAGTTTTTCACGGATATGCTTTCTACTCTCGTTTCTACTATTTGTCTTAATAATTGCCCCTTGTTTTGGCGCTTCATATCCTGCCGCAAAGCAATCAAATTTTATCAATCCATTTGATTCAGGATTTGATTATAATAATAAAATAAGTGATGGTCCCATTAGTCCACCAATACCAGTACCGGTTACATCACCGAGCCAAATTATTACTCCACCAATTAGTCAACCATTACCGCTAGCAACGCCGAGTCAAATTACACCACCGTTACCGGTATACGATCATTGTTTAAACACATGTATTATAATTGTATAAATTCTTCAACTGCATTTGTTTTACTCGTTATCAGACCAATATTACCTCAAACAACACCGCTATGTCGAATATGACTATGAGTGCCACAAATGCAACTTTAACTGCTCTTTTAGGTAAGAATAAACCAAATTTTGAAAAGCGGAAAATACCTTCTTCACTGCATAATTACCGTAATGGTTTGTGATGCAGGATTACTAGGAGGAAGTCTGACTTATACAATCATAGCATGTACGTTTGGTGCAATGATTGTGGCACTCTTCGAATTAATACTCAAGGGATCTTACATTCCTATTCAGCTAACTAATACTGCTGGTGGTAGGAAACGCAGATATCTTGCCTCAAATATCGAAATGACGCAATTAATTCCCTATGAATTTAATGACGTGGCATCGGGTATCATGGAAGGATCTATGAAATTTAGTGATTATGTAGAAAACACCAAAAAATTGCATAAACATTTCTTGTAAAATGTTATTTAGCGTACGCGGGATTAGCAGGTATGCGGATTTAAAAATAATACTTCAAAGAATTGTATGCATATAGTTGCTATTGCCATCTCCTTTCTATCATGTAGTAATAGAATCAAGCAACTCAAATCATTAACCATGACATTTTTCTTAAAATACAGAACCTTACCATACATCTTCAATGGTATACATGAATGAATGAATACATGATATGAATTATACGCGGAACCATTTTTTGGACGCACTACGATATTTTTCATTATTTAATCAGATGGTATATATATGAGGTTTTTATTAAAACACAAATTAAGTGATATCCCCAAGCGTATTTAAACTTCGCTTTCACCTAAACAGTCCCTTACATAACCAGTAATCAAGTGAGAGATGGTAGATGATAGATGGTATGACATCGTCCATATTTCACGCATCTATATGACTTTGTTCAATTCATTTACAGCCGGGAGCTTACAGCATATATTTAACTATTATGAAAGACTTCTTCTTTGGACCGTTTACATCCAGCTTACAAAAACAAAAATGATTAATACCTGAGTTTTTGGGATTCAAATAGTGCTATAAGAATGCAAATATAACGTCCAGGGCGCAAAAAAATGTTCACTTTCCTAAAGCGGAAAAACAAGGGTGTCGATCAATTTAAAATAATGTTGCAAAATGAAAAAAAAAGATAAATTTTTTTTAAAAACAATGCCGGAAAAAGATCCTGCGATTTCATTAGTTTCACGTGTTATTACGATTTCTGTGCAATCTTATTTGTTACAGCTCTTGATTCTGGACACAACTCAAAATGTATTCGTATTTAGACCATGTCTTACTTTTTCTTTACTTTCCCAACGTAAAACTTGTTTCCACTCTAAAATGCACATACCGAGTTACAAAAGTCGTTTATTTAAATGAAACAACATACATGGATCGCATGAGATTTCAAAGTTTTTGGCAAGAATGGTAGCGTTTACCTCTTCGCAAATACAGGGAGGGAAAAAATTTTGTTGACGTACGAGATGAGCACTCTTGCTTATTGCTGATAACCCATGCTTCCGACAGCTCCTTCTTTCAAATCTGAGAACCCAGTAACAAAAAAAAAAAGAATTACAAATTAAAAGTGTAAAATGGTTAAAAAAAAAAAAAAAAAAATACACACTGGTAGCGTCTTCATCCTCCATGTCTTCATCCTCCATGTCTTCATCCTCGTTTACTTCTCCCTCTTCTTCAATAGTCTCTTTGGAGTTTTCTTCTTCACTTCTACTCACCCGCTCTCCATTTTCTTCGTAGACTGTTTCGGCTAGCTGGGCTCCTTCTTCTTGATCTTCCGTGAGTCTCCTGCGTTTCTCATCTTTGACCAAGTCACGCGATTGGCTGGTTCTTTTCTTTGTTGGGCTTACTTCATCAAGATCTTTTTGGGCTGTTCCTTCGATTTCCGGCACTTTTAGGCCATTCTCCTAAAATAAAAGGATAAATTTATTATTCTGGAAACGGTTGAAGTTTAAGGAGTGGCACATACCATGATGAACTCAACGAGGCAATCAATGCGCTTGTATGCATCCCTCACAGCACCTCGACATTTTTGCAGTCGATCAAGATCTTTTTGGCAATCATCCACTTCCTGTCGGGCGACAATCATCTGTTCTTCAACTTCTCTTTCCACTTCTTTCTCAAAATCTTCTTCCAGTTGGGAATATTTGACCATGAGAGAATGGTGTTTCAGTTGCCACTCCGTCTCAATTTCAGCAGCTTGTTTGTTGTAGACGTGATGACTTTCTGCAGATTGACGCAGCAGTTCTTCAAAGGCTTTCTTTTCTCTCTGGTGAAGAAGATTTGCTCTGCACATCCGATCAGATTGGAGTTCTTCTTGAGCTTTCTCAGCCTTCAGCTTCTCTTCAGTTTCGTCCTTGCGAGCACGGAGCATTTCTTCAAACGATTTCTTATTCTCCTATTGTCAAAATTTTAATTGGATTAAAAAAAAAACATTGACTAAAATTGAGGTGAAAAAATAAACCTGTGAAAGTTGATCATAAGATCTTTGCAGCTTCTGGAATTCTTCTTCTTTGATGAGAAGCTTCTTGTAGACCAAATCGTACTGGCTGACAATTTGAGTCAATGTCATTCCAGACTTCATTAACCTGTCATTTAGTACAATAAAGAAGCATCAGAAAAATGTTTTAATAGAAGAATTAACTCAACATACTTTTGATAAGCATCAGCATTGCTCTGAAGATGTTGCTTCAAATTTTCAATCTGCTCAGCGAAATCCAAGTTTTGATGCTCTGTAAATGAAAAAAAAATCAAGACCAGAGTGAGAGAAAACTATAAAAAAAATCCCTTACCTGGCTGAGTATTCATTTTCGGAAACACAAAAGCGTTCTGAACTTGAAAATACAGTGATACACCAAGAGTTACACAGACAGTCGCAACAAGAGCTCTGTGAAAGACACAGAAATGTGGGAGACCGGCGGACCACTGAGTACTGACTGAAACGTGCTGCGTGCAGACTGCAGACGACACTGAGTAGGCCTATTCGATTCTCGAATCTCGACAGAGTAGAAAATTTCCCGCCAAAACAGTGTTGCCTTATTTTATTCGTCTTTTGAATCTGTGATTTGTTTTTAAAAAATAGCCGGAGGAATGGACGATTAATATTTTTAGCGATTTTTTTTTTTACATTTTTTTTGGCTCAATAATTGTTTCTAATATTTTAAATTTTAACATAAAATTAAACGTAACTAATAATTGAAGCAACACACGTACAAGGTTACGCACATTTTTTATTGAAATGAAATGAAATACATGGATCGTACAAGATTTCAGTGCTTATCGATAGATATGTGGTGCTTATGAGAAATATTGTATCGTTAACTTCTTCGCAAAAAAAGAGAGGAAAAACGGTAATGACGAAACGAGGCAAGTGAAATACACTGCTGCTAACTGCCGGCCGTTTTCTATTTAGGACCCGAGAAAAGAGCTCCAGACGTGGCACGGAGGAATCCATCGCGCTTCTCTTGCAAGAGTTGATTGAAGTTGCGAGTCTCTTCGATCTTGTTTTCCATCTGCATCAGCACATTCTTTTCTTTCTGCTCCATCGACGTCACGGTCATTGGCGCCTTTAGAACAGAGAAAAATGAAAAAATTAGTTTTACCAAATTTTGTCCCGATATCTAGCAATTTTTAAAAATAAGAGTAACAAACACTTACTTCCAAGGAAGCTCCTCAAGAACTCGGAACGATCTTCCCTCGGATCATTCTCGGTGACAAAGCTGTTGTCCATTTCCTCCTCAATTTGACTTCTAATAAATATATTTAAGCAATATTAGTCTTTGATTAGGTATGAATGAAACGTTTTGCGAATTATGAATACACGTGAAGCAGCGAACAGATGGAACGAGATCTTATTTTCTAAATTTAACAAAATATTACCCATCAGCAGGTGCAGAATACTGTTCTTCGTTTTCTTCGTATTGCTGCTCGTAACTCTGATTCGATAACTCTGATTGTTCCCAATCCAATCCTTCAGCGGGTACTACGCACTGCTTACCAACAATCATCAGCAACAGAACAACAATGTGGTCTTCCACCAGCACCACCTCAGCAGCAGCAACATCAAATGGCTCCACCCAATTTCGGAGCACAGTATCCACCTTCTTCCGGTGGAACGGATGAAGTTGACCGTATGAGCTCTCGACCGCCTTATCAACGATTGCCCTCAAACAGCCAAGTCTTCCAGAAACAGCAACAACAACATCCGCCGCAGCAACAATCGATGCGCTACGTTCCATCTTTACTTGTTATGGGCCAGAGGTCTGTAGGACCCCCACCGGCTGTTGGAGCGCCACCTTCTTACGCTCCTCCGCCTCAGTATCCGCACCATACTCGTGTACGTTTGGCTCCTCAACCGCAACCGGGTAGGCCTTACCAGCCACCTGTCCAGCAACAGCAGCAAGTACAACCACAATGGCCCGTCCAGCAGACGAATTACAGTTTGGCCCCGTGCAGCCTTTGTGGGAAGAAACAAGTTCCGTCCAATCATCAGTACTGTTCCGACTGTCAGTTCTACATGCAGCGTTTTCAGCCCAAAGTGTAGATGAACAAAAGATTCGTATTATGTTACTTGTTTTTCTGAAAATAGAAGGCTATTAATTGATTATTTGCTCGCATGTTTACGGCTGATCTCAGGCCCTCTATAGATCGAATTTTTTTAAAGAGGGTATCTCATCTATTTTATATTTTCCTATGACCATTTGTTGGTTCTTTTTATTAATAATATGACTTTTTATGATTGATTTGACATGCTGAAATATCTCATTTGAACCACTGATTGACGTTGATGCTATCATATATTATCTTAATAATGTACATTGGTGCCAAAATAATATTTTACTGTAAACCTTTTTTTTAAACTTGCAGAGAATCTTACAGAATACATTTCCTAGTACATTTTCTATATTTGTATTTACTTGTTCATTTACTGCGTAAATTTGAAATATCACATGAACACAATATCAATGAAGCCGCGAGTTAAGCGTCGATGGACAACACGAACGACTTAACTATTCATAGGGAAACCGATAAGGCACAACAGAACAATTTTGGTCTTTTACTTCACAAAACTTTTGAATAGAAAAATGAGAAAAGAAGCGGAGTAATCAGGTCAAAGAGAAGAAGAAATAGGAGGTGGAGCATAATACTGTTCTTGTGGATGAATCATCTCATTACAGTGGATCCTTGGAAAAGTGGGATCGGTAGCATTGGGGAACTCCTCACCTAGATAGAACTTCAGAGCAGGTCTGAGAGGAAGGACTTCTTGAGTTAAGCGTTGACGAACTCCATGAACGATATCGTCACTCCAAGCGAAACCAGTAAGGCACAAGAGAACAAGATGTTCCATCGTCAATACAGCATCCATAATGGTATCTTCAAGCGGAATACAGAGTCTACTTTCATCCCAAGTCCCAAAATGGTTACACTCAATGTGAACGACTAGTCTTTCAAGGAGCGGCGAATTTCCTGCGATATCATCCAATAAACGCGGGACTTGATCAAGGTTGACTGTATTCCACTTCAATCTGATCAAAAATTTAAATAATTTTTTTTTAATTATTAGTAAAATTGTCAAGCACAAAAGAAGCAAACCTCAAGTCACGCAGGTTGGTAACAAACGGAATATGCTTTCCAGAACCACGGGAGGCCTCATGGTACTCATCATAACCACCCGCCAAGTGGAGACGCTTCAGCTTGGGGCATTGTTCTTCAATCTAAAATCCGCAATTGAAATTTGACGACGTTAGAAAAGACAATGTTGAAAAACGTATAATTAAAATAATTACCTTTCCGCCTAAAATTTCTCCAAAAGGAAGGGACACCTCGTAAAGTGTCAACGTAGTCAAGTGCTTGAGCTGAATCTTTGAGAAGAAGTTGATAGAATCCTGTGTTTCGAGGCTGATTCCCATGTGCAGTTCCTGAATATTTGGGCACGCTTCAAAAATTCTCGTTTCAAATTCTCCTATGGAAAGATTACGACACAAACGGTTAGAGATAAAAATAGTAAAGCTTCAATTAAAAATATGGAGGCTTACCTTGTTCTAACGGCCAGTAGTCTCCGATGTAGACGAGTTTTTTAAGATGGAGAAGGTTCCATTTTCCATGAAAAAGAACTGGATTTTCTACATCACCCGAAAAATCATCAGCATAAATCGCAATGTGGAGATACTCCAGCATCGGATGCAGCTCGCAAAATTTGTTGAACACCTGCGCGATATCATTTTGTAAATAAAACTTTGCATTAAATAAGTAAAATTGGATCTATTTATTACCTGGATGTTTGTAACACGTCCTTGAATGTATTTCAAACAAGGCAGATCGTCGAATGGGAAGGAATCCGAAAAATCAGCTTCGCCCAAATGCTCAAGATAGCGAAATCTATCATGCTCATGCAACATCTCCGCATTGTTGGAATAGGACAAGAGAAGTGATTTTACAATGGGGGAGGTTATCCGATCTTCAGTCGAATCATCAGTTGAATTGAATTCAACCCAATAGGACTCGAGAGATTCTCCAGGCCAGCAATTTTCGTTCAGAAAGATGTTGAGGAGTATTTTTATGGCAGTGCCACGACCGTCGTCACTCCACACAAAACGATGGTCATGTCGAAAGATGGCAAGTGTCTTCAGAGAACGCAACCATTCCAGATGTGGGAGCAGCTCTTGGCTTGCCAAATTCGCTTTGTTTATCAGACTTGTGGTAGTTGAATAATCCTCACCAACGGAAGGGGTGAATGGGCTGTCAATCATCAAATGGATACAATGCTGACACCATCTAAAAATAAAGCACCATAACAGTTAATTAAGAAAAAAATGATGGGATAATAAGACATAAATTAAATATACTTCAAAACTTCAAAGATGGCCAGCCACACTTCCACGCAATGGCTAGTGTCAGAAGGAATTGTGAAGATTTTAAGGCTGGTGAGGTTGCCAAAGCCTTGTTTCAACAAATCGTGGGCTTTCTTCCCCATCACACTTTCTTCCAATTGATCCAATTTGTTTTCAAGTAGTGTGAAACTCAATTTCACCAATTTGGGGCAAGCTCCAAAAATTTGAGGAAAGTGGGTTAGTTGAATTTCTGTGTCCTCCACGCTGAGTTCCACCATGCTTGTCATTAGTGTAATGGAATGGGATAGTGCACTGGCTGGGAGCCAGTAGCAGCTACTGGCATTAAAGACTGTTAGATTGGGAGCGAAATTGTGCTGCTGGAAGAATGTCTGCCAGGGAACCAGAGATACGCGAAAGCAACGACTAATATCAAGTCTACTCCTGAAATATGGAAAAGAACCATTAAGAAAATATTTAGGCAGCAAAATTGTTATTGTTTAGTACCTATTTCCATATAACTCATTGAAACGGATGCTGACTCGTGACAGGGCAAGGTACAGGGAGTCCTGAGGACTGAGAAAGTGCCTGACCAGGTACAATATCACGTCATCAGGTAAAGAAATTTGTCCACGCCTGAAAAACTCCAGCATTTGTTCATCCATGATAGATTCTCGTGTTTTGTTCAACTACTTTATCGAAATATACTTTATCGAAATATATCCTTTCTGAACTTATAATTACATCAAGAGTGACACAGACAGTCGCAACTCACACACACGAGCTCTGTGAGAGACACAGAAATGTGGGAGACCGGCGAGAACGAAAACTCTTCCTCTCCAAGACCGGCAGACTGCTGACCACACCGTGCTGCGTAGTGCGTGCAGACTGCAGACGACACTCGAATATTCGATTCTCGACAGAGTAGAAAATTTCCCGCCAAAACAGTGTTGCCTTATTTTATTCGCCCTTTGAATCTGTGATTTTTTTTTTTTTTAAATAGCCTGAGGAATGGTAGACGATTAATAATTTTAAACATTTTTTTTTGACGCAATAATAATTGTTTCTAATTTCTTTAATTTTAACATTAAATGAAACGCAACTAAGAATTGAAGCAACACGCGCACAAGGTTACGCACATTTTTTATTGAAATGAAATGAAATACATGGATCGTACAAGATTTCAGTGCTTATAGATAGATATGTAGTGCTTATGAGAAATATTGTATCGTTAACTTCTTCGCAAAAAAGGAAGAAAAAACAGTAATGACGAAACGAGGCAAGTGAAATACACTGATGCTAACTGTTAGCCGTTTTCTATTTAGGACCCGCGAAAAGAGCTCCAGACGTGGCACGGAGGAATCCATCGCGCTTCTCTTGCAAGAGTTGATTGAAGTTGCGAGTCTCTTCAATCTTGTTTTCCATCTGCATCAGCACTTCCTTTTCTTTCGCCTCCATCGACGTCACGGCGCTGTAAAAGTTGCTCACTTCGGTTTGGAACATTTCATGGGCGTCTTTAGAACACAGAAAAATGAAAAATTAGTTTTACCAAATTTTGTCCGGATATCCAGCAAGAAAAAATAAGAGTAACAAACACTTACTTCCAAGGAAGCTCCTCAAGAATTCGGAACGATCTTCCCTCGGA
Source organism: Chydorus sphaericus (assembly GCA_030141595.1). Taxonomy (NCBI): domain Eukaryota; kingdom Metazoa; phylum Arthropoda; class Branchiopoda; order Diplostraca; family Chydoridae; genus Chydorus; species Chydorus sphaericus. The sequence goes on along the minus strand of CM057931.1, from coordinate 8,642,153 downwards.
TCATTCTCGGTAACAAAGCTGTTGTCCATTAATTCAGAGATTTCCTCCTCAATTTGACTTCTATTACATATATTTAAGAAATATTAGCCTTTGATTAGGTATGAATGAAACGTGCGAATTATGAATTACACGTGAAGCAGTGAACAGATGGAACGAGATTTTATTTTCTAAATTTTAAAAAATATTACCCGTCAGCAGTTGCAGAATACGGTTCCTCGTTTTCTTCGTTTTCTTCGTATTGCTGCTCGTAACTCTGATTCATCCGAATCATTTTGGGCTGACGTCCATCTTCCAAGTTGGAGTGTTTGTACTGTCTCTGCGAGTCCGCCATTTTTACTAGAGACTTTGTAGGCAAAGCGATTGCACGACTCTTGTTGCTGACAATTAATCTATTATGCGAAAAAATCTGATACACTAGTTATCAGAAAACAATAACACAGGACACAAATAACGACACATTGCAAAATCTTATCTTTAAAAAATGCCGCGTTTTAATGACGAAAAATCTAGCTTACCTCCTGTTGATTCCTTGGTCAGAACGAGAATGGAGATAAATCGTCGACTCGTCGAAGTGTCCGCCAGACCGCCAGTCCAGTTTGCTGTGGGCCTGTGGCAATTTGGAACGTCGTCGAACGCTGTCGAATAATTTTCGCACGTGCGTCGATACCTTTCTGCTTTCATCCCCTTTCGCATCAAGTCCCACCCCTTTCTTCTATTTTCTCTTTCTCCAACAACAAAAGGGGGAGAATGAAAAAAATGGTAAAAAATGGGGAAAACGTAGAGGAAGAAGATTTTTTGAATAAGGTGGGTTACATATCAGGCACGCCAATTGCCTACGGCTAGCGATTTATTTTATGAGACTCGTAAAATAATATTTAGTTACATGTAAATGGTTGAGGGAAAGAATAGTTTAAATTACCTGTCCAAGCGCAGTAAATCTTAAATAAACTTTCCAAGGCTGTTGGGATGTCACACAGTTTTAAGTTAATAGTAATCCAAACATATTCCATTATGATTATGGAGCACAGCTTCTGTTTGACATTTGGGGCATTTTTAACAATAGTACATTTACTACTCCTTTCGGCTAATTGGCTTGGCTACCTCTGTCTATTTTATTTCATCCTATTTTAGAAATGTATCAGAATTTTCTTAATAGGATCAGCTGCTGAGTAATTTACCCCGCTGATTAGCTGATTTCGTTTTATTGTGAGCTAGATGATTGATCATTGTTCATCGGTTCATCCGTCCGTGTCAAATCTATGGCCGAATCAGGTTTTTTGTATATAATAACATAGAATACGGACGATGCGCTAGTAGTATTCTTTACCCCTTCAAATTTTGTTAGTGAAGTTTCAGCATTATTGTAGTTGCCGAGATTGTTACGCTATCGTTGATCTATAATATAATATAACGGCATAGATCTACAAATCAAAAACGTTTCTTTTCTACTACGATGCGACAGGATATTACGAAAGTCCTAGCAACCAAGATAAGTTTTCATAAGCCGATTTATTTCAAGAAAACCCCGATTTCGAAATAGTACTATACTTAAATTTTCAATCAAACCTGCAGTTGTGTTAAAAGACACTGAGAAATAAAAAAAAACATGCAAATACCACCAGGATACAATTCACTGTATTGTTCTAAAAATTCAACAATTATTTCGCTTTTTTCTTTTTTTTACTATCGGTAGCAACACCGCCCACTTTTTCAACGAAAATTGCATGTTTCGTAGCTTTCAGATGATCAAACAGCTTGTTTTTAGATGGGAAGATTTCTTTACAAACAGCGCACGAGAGTGAAGTATCATCTACGGAATCCGCGTCTTTGTTTGCTTTAGACTTTGAAATTTTGTTTCCCTGTTCATTTTTGGTAGCTTTCTTCTTATTTTTCTTTCCATATTTATCATCGGATTCTTCAGCGGCATCTTTCTCTAAGGTTTGAGCAGAATCTTCGCTAGGTTTGGAAACAGCAGACTTGTTCTTGTTTCTTCTTGCTCGCTTCGTTTTAGATGTGGCGGCTTCTACTTCTTCCTTGTTTTCGGTCTCTATTTCAGGTTCAACTTGATCGATTTCATCAAGGACTGAAAGGGTTTTCTTCTTTTTCTTCTTCGTCTTTTTAACTGAGTGGGATACCTCTACTTCATCATCGTCTTCAGCACTATCGTCTTTTGGTTCGTCTTCCGCAGATGAGTTTATTCTAAGATCATCATCTTCATCGGCGAGCGCAGCATCGCTTAACCCGTTTTCATCTTCTATACCATCTTCTTCTAAAAGAGTTTGTCTTAGAATGCGAACTTTTTCTTGATGCTTTTTACTTCTATCATGGCTTTCCCGTCTTAAAAAAGAAATAATCAAATGGTTAGTTCAGAAATAGATTAAAGCCGTTTAAAATAGTACTCACGCCTTCACTGTTTTGAACATCTTTTTACAAGCAGGGCAGTAAAGCTCCAATAATTCATCGTCTATATCGTCATCATCACTATCAACAGCTTCATCCACCTCCACATTCTCGTTATCCAATGCTGTATCGGATTGTACAACTACTTCTTCGTTGTCATCGTCACTCAGGTCATCCTCGGAGCTTTCATTAGATGAAGCGTACTGAGCTTCTATAGCCTAAATAAAACTGTTTATAAGAAATTTGAATACATTAATAACGTGAACTGTTACTCACTTTCAACTGTTGCTCTAAATCGGACATTTGTGCAAAGCGGGATGCAGCGGTGTTTTCCAACAATTGGCGTCTCTCTTCTCGGTGCTTTTCTTGTTGTTTTTTGGTTTTCAACACATTCTGAGCAGCTTTTTCTTCCAACAGTTTCTAGAACGAATTAATTTTAGATGGTAATCCTATGAGATATAATATGAATGCTTACAATATAAGCTTTGACTCGGGGATCTCGTTTCCGAACGAAACTAACTAAAGCCCTTATCTCTTCGTTCCTTTGCTTACGACCAACTTCCCTCAGTTTCTTGTTGTCCCTTTCCATTAGTCGTTGCACTCTCCTAGGTACTTCTTTTAAAGCGTCCAAAGGATACTTATCAAGCCACGAGTATGGACGAAGAGTGCAATAAGACTGCCAGTAAGCGTAAAAAGGGCGCACGACCTGGTGGAATAGAGGATGACAGAATCAACAGAATTCCTAAATTAACCAAAATATAATTTTTAATACCTCATCATAATCACTAGTTGCATTGCCAAATTCAGGAATCTCAAAATCACTGTCTTCATCATGGGCAAATTCCATGTCCTCAGATGCAATTTGATTAAAAAGTTCTCTGTTTCCAGAAATATAAGTCATTTAAGAATGACAAAGACATTTGAAAATTACTCATCCTTACCTGTAAACAGCATAGAAAGATTGTTCATCCTCCCCAAACCCAGAATAGCATGCTGATGTGAAATATTCAAATATGTTCACAGCATTGTCTTGATATTCCGATCCTTTAGCTTTAAAGAAGAAGAATAAACATTTAGTCAATATTTTAGGGCCGGAATGGAACAATTCAATTAATCGTATCACCTCCAAGAAGAATTGCGTCTCTATGTTTGTCATACCATGCTCTTTCCTGTGGATCACTCAACACCTCATAGGCAGCTTGAATGACTTGAAATTGCTTTTTAGCTTCTTCTGCATTGTCCAAATTTTTGTCTGGATGCCACTGTAAGGCCAACTTACGATAAGCTTTTTTAAGATCGTCGTCATTGGCTTCAAAAGTTACACCAAGAACTTCGTAATGACACTTCATCCTGTACAAATTTTGTATTTCAACATACACGAACACGAGTGACAGTTCTTTCAAATAAAATTTTTTTCCATTTTTATCGGCTCTTCGATATTTCGGCTGCTAGATGCTTGCCAACTTCACTGACACCTAGCGTTTATAAATTCAACTTGGTATTAGTTGCATTCAAGAAGACTTGTTGTTTTGGTGTCTGTAATTGTAAAGGGACAAGATGGCGAAATATGTAACTGGGCTTTTGGACAAGGTCCGGATAACTTTTGATATTCTGAAACAAAATGGAGGAATCAGAGGTAAAGAACTCGAATGTTTGAAAAAATATTCATATTATTTATATTTTCTTATCTTTATTTAAGGATCATTGTACACGTTTTATCGTACCGACGAATTGAAGAACGGAACGGTAGTTGGAACCGACAGGAATGGCAATACGTACTACGAAAACAAACGCTATTTTATCGGGCGAAGCAGATGGGTAATTTACAATGACAAAGTCTACATGGATTATGATGGATCCCAAGTTGCTCCCGAGTGGTATGGCTGGCTGCACTACAAAACAGACCTGCCACCAACTATTGTAAGTATTGCCACTGCAGCACATCCATAATTTGAAAGTGAGTAACTGGTTTCCTTCTTGTAATCACAGAAGCCAGCAATCACTTATCCATGGGTGGCAGGAAACACACAAAATCTAAGTGGTACTTCTCAAGCTTATATGCCCTACAGTACAACAAAAAGTAAGATCCAAGCTTGGGATCCCAATGCTAAAAAGGAATGATAGAAACACCTGTACATTTTGGAACATAGTGTCCCACAAAAACTGGAATAAAGGAAATAGATAATTGAAAAATGCTAATATCAATGTGATTTGTATTCATTCTTATTATTGATTAATACTTGATAGTCACATAATCATTGCATAAAGAGTTGTTCTTAATAATTCCTAGACAAAACTCAAATATCAAAGGATTAACATGGTTCCAAATCAATCTGAATGTAAGGGCTGGATGATATGGAGTCGGCTTCGTGTTCGCGTTGTATTACTATGCTACCTTCAAATTTAAAATCACATTATAGAACATAGCCTGAACCACTCTTGAAAATGATCGTTACCTCTGTCCACAATTTGCCCATGGCAATGAGACAAAAAGATTGACTCGAGTCTCAGGTGAACGTACCCAAGAAGCGGACGCTGAGATGGATCTTTAGCCCAGCAATCTTCCATTAACGTCCAGCACGAATCATCAAAACAAGGCAATCTTTCTGGTCGAGTACCTACACCAATTAATAGCAATCGTAATTAATTTAGAAATGAATATTGAAAAGTGGTAAACAGTTATTCACCTCGTCGAACGCATTGCCATAGCTGGTCTTTATTTTGGCACTGCTCAAAAGCGTAAGGGAGCTTAGTGTGACCGGCACAAATGTACCAGAAGAGAATCCCGAATGCATAGACATCGACACTCGAATCATAGTGCCCGGTAAAGAGTTCCGGAGCCATATGAATTGGAGTTCCAACAATGGAGCCTATTCACATATTAATGGATTAAAAAGATGCAAAATTATCCCATAATTTGTTTGTTCTCTTACCCGACATCATGGCTTCAGGTTTACAAAATCCTAGATCAGTAATTTTTGCCCGATCTTCGTGATCGAGTAAAACATTTTTCAGTTTAATATCACGATGAACCAAACCCTGTAGGATAATTGCGTTAATTTACATCAACTAAAAACACGTAACTCTGTGTTTGTTGTACCTGAGCATGAAGAAACCTAATACCCTCAACAACGTCCAAGGAAACACGCAGTCTTTTGGGCCAAGTTAGACTCATTTTCAAAGCAGTATGTAAATCTCGATTCATTCTAAGAGAACAAAATTTGAATTATTTGAAAAGGTTTTTGTTAATTAGTACTAAAAGTACCTCTCCATGACGAGCAGCACAGCAGGCGATGTTCCGCCTCCATAGGAATGATCTATGACGGATCCGATAATATTTACAATACGATCGTGAGATGGGACCATTCTATTGAGAGAAATTAAAAATTGATTTTAAAAGCCAATGCGTTATTAAGTATGTAAAGAAGATAGAAATGTTACCTGGAATAATGGAATTCCATTGCAAGATCGTTCCAGTGTTTATCATCGGGTGGGACGACCGATTTGACTGCGCAGCGGGTACCCTTTTCGGCGACTGGCCCCCAACTATCACAGGAATAAACCACACCATATTGTCCCCTACCGAGTTCCCTGCCGAGTTGGGGCATTCCTGTAGTTTTAAAAAAATTAATAATTTCATGAAAACGAATTATTTCCAGACAATATTTCTGTGTACCGTAAAGTATCATATCCTTGAGAGAGGTCGATTCCAAAGCGAGTCGAGCCACACGTGGAACAAGAACTTTTCTTAAACGCAGGAAGAGTTCCTCATTCTTCTCGAGCCGGCCTGTGTGAACCGATTCTAGCTCGCGAAGTGAATTTAAAAACAGTTCATGGGCATGCCGCAATCGATCCCGGAACTGCATTCAAATGATTGATATAATTTATGCCATACATATTCTGTTTAAAAATGTTAAGGTCGTACTTGGGAACAGATTACACGAGCTAGTCGACTTTCACTTAGCGAATCAAGCAGATCGACGGCGACTTGGGTTTTCCATTCTTGAGAGTAAGCTCCACGTTGATTAGAGAGACTCCATGATCCAGAGCCGGAAGCAGAACCAGAAGTAGAATTGGTAGATACAGATTCAGATAGAGAGAGGGAACGCAGAAACTGATGTAAACGCTCCCACAATGAATGGACAAATGAAGCGGACGATTTCACATTGAGTTGGACCTGATAGGCTGCATTTACAATCTATCCGCGTTGACAGAGATAAAATGTATTTTTAATGGATAATAGATATTTGCTTTATAAATTGCTTCAATACTTGTTTCAGAGATTCACTAGCGCGGTGAATATCAGCATCATTTTCCTGATCGTGCAAATGAGTAGGCTCATCTAAATTATGCTGAATGGTTTTCTCCAACGAACTGAGACATCTGCAAACCAAAAATGATTTTTAAAAAATTGGTTACTAAAGTAAGAAAAGGAATTAAATTACCGCTGAAGAGTTCCAAGATAAGTTTCTCGCAAATCAAGGATGGATGTGGTTAATTTCTCTGCAATAGCTTGATTGAGTTGAGAAAGAACGAGATTCTGAATTTCTTCCGTCGACTTCCGGAGCTGCAAATTATCCAAGGCATCCTCCACTGCAACTCCAAAGATTATTTACTGTGAATAATTTCAGATCGAGATACTTAAAAAAATTTTATACTTGGAAGCGAATGATGGATAGCAGTTTTGATCAATTCTTCACGCATGTCGGTCATCGTTTGGGAAATTAAGAGACGGATTTCTTCCTGTTTCTTGTTCGCAAACACCATGAGCTTGTTGTACAGTTCACATTCTTTTCGTTTGACGTAGGCCAAACGCAGAGGGGTGATCTGAACTTGGCGAGCCCAATCAAAAGCGGAAAGGATGAAATTGCTCAACATTTCATTGTGATACTAAAAAATAAAATTAGAATGAAGTTTTATGTTTTAAATTGTAAGCAGACTAAACGAACATTTACCTCGTTTAACATTTTGGCTGACTGAAGCAGTTGATTTTGCAACACGCCTCGAACAAATGGCAAGCAGGAAGACGCGCCACAGCACATCTCGTCCAACGTATTCTGCACAACACCACTGAAGCACTCTGCCAAGCATTTTTAACATATACATCCATGCACATTCCAGAAAGCTATCATCAGTAAAAAGCACCATACCTTTATTCCGGTTTAGAAATCCTAAATCACTGAGCTGTTCGCTAGCCAAAGCTAATGGATCCGGAAGCTGGATTTCAGCTGTTGCTGTCCCCGGTGAAGAAAAAGACACAGGGGGTCCTTCTCGACTGGGGTGGACACTCGTATGACGTCTGTGTCGACTGCTGATGTTTGCATTAGAAAAAGGTTTTGATGACACGATGCCGATAGGGTTTTCTTGCTTCTGGAGCTTGATAAATCCATCATCACTTTTCTCGTTTAAGCAGTATAGAAAATGTGAATGAAAATTTACCGGTACGATTCCAGCGTTGGCAACAAAATGGAAAACAGTCGAGGGGAAAAGTTGTCTAAACAATTTCAGTTCTATTTTCTCTTCTCGGCTCAGGTGATGGCCATAAATTGCGTAAAGAAAAATTGGTGTCGTGCTTTGCTTGACTAAAGATATAAAGTCACTCGGATTGAAGGCACACCAGTTCCCATTAAATTGATTTTCTTCTCGTAATAAAAAAAAATAAAAGAGGTGCGCTTACGTAAGGCAAATCAAATAATGATGACTATCTTATTTTTAAATACCTGTGGAATAAAAGGTAGGGGCAACCCACACCTGGGTGCCATCTCGAAAAAGAAAGTGCTTAATATTAACATCCATCAAACCTGATGATTCACTATTAAAAATATCCTGCAAACAATAACAAACTAATAGTAGTTGGGCCAGAGATCGCGCATTAAATTAATCAATTATTACCTTCGCTTTCGTCGAAGCACAATTAGGAGCAATTAAATCTTCATAGGGAATAATTGACTCTGAGAGAGGAGAATTTGAAGCAGATAAAGTTATGCTTGATCCTAATAATGAATGGGAGTAAATATAAATTTTTCATGTAACAGTAATACAATTTTGCTGAGAAACTAACCCACAAGGCACAAAGATGTGTGCCTTAGTTTTACACCTTTCCAATAGTTTTGGTGAATGGAATGATCACTTTCATCCTCAATGGAATTATATATCTGGGAAAGAAATATATTGCATCATTTTTAGATTTACTACAATTAATTTTTTTAGACCTACCACAGGGAACAAAGGTTTTCCTCCAATGAGTTCATTGACTAAAATGGCTCTAGCAATATTAGAATGGCCCAAAATGACCAGTGAAATAGGTCGGTCTACCAATTCATTCACAGCATGAAGTCTTTCTGGTTCAATCTTTAGGTTTAGTAGCTCATCTACATAGATGTTAAATCATCACATTTATTATGTAGGATTATGGGCAAACGCTAAAAAAGAAGAGGACTATACCTTTAGTCAAATAGTCAGCTGTGTTGATTTCGTTGATGATAATCTTGGTATCGCGTAGGATATTGCACAAAAGCTTGCAATTTTTGGAATAACGACTTAATTCTGCAGGTAAACTAGTGGCTCTTGCCAAATGTTTAGCTATAACTTCTCGGCGCGAAGAAGAGATGGAATTCATTTTATTCCTAAAGATTAGCGCGGCTAAGCGTACAAGTATTATGTTCTATCTTAAGTAACCGACCTCGCACGACTGACACACTCCCAATATGTAAACATTGAGCTCAACGCCACCTAGCGCATACAATTTTTTAAATAATTTTCTTTTTTTTTAGTCAATCCCTAAATTCATATTTTAACGCTTTCATTTATGATCTCAATCCTTGTGCAACCAAAAGATACAACGATCTTTTTTATTATGTGGCGGTATTGGCTTTACAATTCTGGCAATACGTAAGTTTTGCGTCAGCAATAGAAATTGACTAGTACGGTACACTACGATGAGCCTACGATCGTCGGAGTTGCGACAAGCTCTAAAAATTAAGCTGTACTCGGTATATCCGTATGACTCGTACCAAGTAAATATAGTTTTTCCCCCGATTTCGTCATGTAGTGTGCGTGAACGAGGGAATAGTGAGCCAAATACTGACAAGATTAGCGGGTCCAGCCCCTTAGAAGTTTGAAGCCATAGATGGTACCAGAGCGCCATTTCCCGAGTGCTTCCCAAAGTTGACTCATAATTTTATTTCTAAGCTTAAGAGCAAACGGAAAAGCAAGCCTTTACCAAGGTTGAGAGTGGTTAATAATTTCATGGTTAAATGTAAAAAAATTCGCGTTTATTTCCAAACAGAAATTCCGAGAGAGAGTCGCACAAAAAGGAACGTTATTGGGGGGTTAGACACAATAAAGAGGAACAAGTGCGCTGCTTCTACTGTGTTTTGTTTTTAAAAAGAAAAGAATTTCGAGTGCAAAACCGCCACTTTATAGGATAATTAGATTCAGAAAAAGGAAGATATCAGGTGATCAAGGAAGTGAACTTTTTAAAAATACTTGATTACAATTGCAAGAAGAAGTTTTTTAAAAACCAGAAAAGGAAAAGAGAGGTTACCAATTCCAACTTGGTAAGAAGATAAAAACAAAAAGAAAATGTGTTGGGATAGATAAGCAAAGCTCTTCTTAAAAGGATCGAGAAAGTGTTGGTGTGTTTTTTTTTTAATTAGATAGGATAGAAACGGCTGTTGAGCCGGCAGTAAAGGGGTGATGCTGACTGTTCATCCCGGCCAGGGCTTTTCGAGCCCATCAGCCAAGTTAAAATAAAATACGGATCGAATCCGTCCATCTGATGGTTTTCATTTCTCGTCTCCAGTGGACTTTCATGTTCTTCATTAGATTATTAGTCTACTTTCACGCTAGCGGGTTCGTTTTTATAAGCTCTGTCCCGACAGCCAAACAATAGTTTTTTTAAAAATAGAGGAAGAAGGGTAAAAAGAAAACATTCACGAAAGTGTTAGGAACATGTTAAGTTGCAAAACGTTGGAAAAAATGCAGTGAGTGATAAGGGATTTAACACTCTGCAGGAACTTTTTGTGTTGATTCAAGACGATCACGAACATTATAGCTATAATTATTACGTAGCTGAAATCAATTGACGACATCAAGACGAAAATTAACTAAAAGGGAAAACATCCCACACATACTAGAATTATTTGAAGAACGCGGTACTATTATTGTATCTCAATCCAAATGCAACTTTGGTCGCAAGGGTCCATTACCCAAAATAAATGACATCAATTTTAAAAACACTGGAGGGGCAGACAGAAAATGATCAAGAGGTAGAATCATGATGAGGAACTTGTGTTTCAATTATTAAAAAATAAACGAGATGGAAAACACGGAAAACGAAACGAAAGTGCACGAGGCATGCAGTGTAGACACTTGAAGCGTTTCGTTCGCTTCCTGAGGTAGAATTTAGGGGAACATGGTTGTGTTTTATCAAAACACTCACACACAAGAGCACCAGACCTTCAAAAAGGTCTTTAATAGGAAACAAAAGGTTACAGCATGATTGCCTCTAGAAAACACTTGGTAGCCAAGTGTTGCATGGGTTTCTAATTACGAAAAAATGAGCTAAAACTACAGTTTAAAAACTGATACGTATTGAATTTTTTTTGTGTCGTTTTCCTTCATTATTACTTTTCTTTAATGTACGTAAAGAGGCATGGAAATCAAAAACTGCTATCTCTGTACGTATCCCTGTCTTCATCACAATCGATTTACGTATGAAACCAAAAAAAAAAAGAAAATTATTAAAACCCTAACCATGCTAATCCCGAATCAAGTACGTTATGAGTACGAAAACAGGGGGAAACTACATATATGTCCGCAAGTGATTTTCACTTGCTCTACATTTTTTTTAGTGACGTTTACGTACTTCGTAGAAAAAAAAAATCCTGAGCTGCCTTCTCTAAAGGCGTTAATAAAAAAAAATTATTAAACACTTTCCTGAGTCGAGAACGATATAAAATCCCTGAAGAAATATTTTTTTGAAAAATATAATAGTTGACAATTCTTTTGTTAACTTTGAGCAGAACTATCTTAATCTTTTTTTTCTGGATGCGTAAAAATCTCTTTTTGTTTTAAAATTTCTTCCTTTTAGAGTTTGTACTTTTAAAGAGGAATTTACGTCCATTTCTTAATTTGTTATTTTTGGGTTTCAAGAGATATCTATACGCCTACGAGAGAATGCCCTTTCACTGCGATCCGATCCCCTATTATTATCATTCCTAGGGAACAAAAATTTGGGAACTGAAAAGATGAGCAACAACCGATCACTCGAGACGACGATAACTAGTAGGAACATTGGGTGGTGGAGCGGCCAAAGAAATTGGTTCGCTTATTAAGATGTAGAAGACGAAGAAATTTAAAGCAGCTTTAGAAAATGTGGACTCGGTTGTTACCAAAATCCACCCTAAAATAATAATAAAAATAATGGTTATTAGTGAAATCATCTTAAAACAAATGAAAATTAACATACACAATGATGTGGCCTTCGGGTGAGATGCAGACACCGCTGGGTCTATCCATCTGTCCTGGTCCTGATCCATGCGTTCCAAATTTGGTCAAAAAGTTGCCGTTTCGCTCAAACACTTCTACACGGTTGTTCCTCGAATCAGCCTGATCAAGAATTATCGTGTTATACATGAGAAAATGGTTATTAAATTCAAGAGCCAAACTTACCACGATGATATGACCCTCCGAGTCAACAGCAACACCTTGAGGACGGAGGAATTGGCCGTTGCCAGAGCCTTCAGTGCCAAGGAAACGTGCAGACTGGAAGTCAGGATTGATGACCAGCAAGCGATGATTATTGAAATCCGTAACAACGATATGACCTATTGTTTCGAAAGGTTATAGTCGGCTTTCAAATAACCAAGATTGAATATTTTTTTTACCTTCGTGATTGAAACATACACCACGGGGGGAATCAAAATGTTTCCATAATGTTCCCTCGAATCCGTATTTGTTGATGAAAACACCTGAAAATGAGAAAATAATTTTTGTTAACCCTATTTAAAAGATATTTTATTTTTTATTAATTACCTTCGGAAGAGAATAACTGAATGCGATGGTTGCGAGTATCTGTTGACAGAAAATTATTCTTATAAAATAATGAACTGAATATAAATAGTAAAGAGTTTTCATACCTGAGACGAGGATGTGTCCCTCGGAGTTAACGGCCAAATCCCACGGGTAGTTAAACTGCCCATTCTTCGTGCCCTTTTCTCCAAATTTGAAAAGAAACGTCCCGTCAAACGTGAAGACTTGAATGCGATGGTTGTCCTTATCAGCGACGATGATGCGTCCCAACTGGTCGGAAGCTACGCCTGCTGGACGATCAAATTGACCAGGTCGAGTGCCAGCCGAGCCGAATCGGTGATGGAATACTCCAGTCGAATCGAAGATCTTAATCAAATAAAAGTAAAAAGAGGGGAGGTTACGTATCTTCTACTGAGAATTTCATTTATAAAAATAATACCTGGATGCGGTTGTTGGATCGATCTGCAATAATAATGTAGCCGTCTTTATCACAAGCAACGCCCCAAGGACGACATAGATCTCCTTCCGCCTCTCCTTCTTTCCCGAAAGTAAGTATCGGCTGATTGATAGCCGCATAGTCGCGTCCGCTGCGGACCAAGACGTTGAAAGGCGATCCATGAATGTTTCGACCGCGGATCAGAACGGTGATGAGATGACGGCCTTCAACCTGAGGCCGATAAGTTATGTTGTAGGTACCATTCTGGCGGTCCTCCAAGTCAGCTCGGTACGAAACACCATTCGGTCCTTCGACGATGGCAACGATCGGATCGCCGCCTACTAATCGAGGATCCCCTTGATGATCCTTGACGTGAAGCGTCAAAGACGCAACGTGATTGCATAGGGCGCGCTTGATACCGTCGCCAAAAGCGATGGACGTCGGAGCGAAACCTGAACTGGAGATGAGTCCCAAGGAGCAAATAGCTTGTAATAGAGCTCCATCCGGCGGATTAAATTGGATGATTTCATCTTCTTGCGGTTGAAGGCTGCTACGGATTTGACGCAACTGTTGGAATTCAATCAGAGCTTTATCCTTGGTGTGAAGGATTTCGACGTCCGAACCGGATTCGAGGGCAGTCTTGAGAAGCTCAGCTGTGGATCCTAATCGGAGAAGAGCCATCCGGAGTTCGTCTAGCTGCAGATGAAGTGATTTCCCTTTCACCTGACGGATCTTTTCAACTCTTTGTAGCAATTCACGTTCCCTCTCCTCAAGTGCGGCCATGTGCCGGCGCGTAACAGTGCGGATTTCATTGGCGATGGCTTGAGCTCTGATTTCAATGCGCTCTGCCATCTTACCGGTCATCTCCATACTCTCTTCGACTGCCCGCATGCCTGCCTTAGCGTCGGCCAATAGCTTAAGGCTGATGGTTTTTGAATTTTCAACGGCATCTTTTAGATAGATGAAGGAGTGTCCACGGTGGTCGCGTAGCGTACATTCAGAGCAGATCGCTACAGAGCAGTGATCACAAAAGAGGCGGAGTACTTCAGCTGGATGAATATCGCAGTAAGAGAAAGATGGACTGGAGAAGAGCGAAAGTGATGTTGACGTGTGGCCGTTTCCAGTGCCGATCCCAATGGTTCCTACCGCCTTTGATGTCAAGTCTTCGGTGAAGCGTACTATGTAATGATCCTTGGTGAGACGGACGCGCTGATGGGCTCGAACACAGCTGTCACACAACACCTCATTACAATCACGGCAGCGAGAAGATGCCACGGCCCCTTCATCACAATTTGAGCAAATGTAGGCTCGAGCGGATGCGGTGACTTTGGTGACTAAGCCGCTAGGCCCGCCGACCACTCCAACAACCGGCTCGAAGACAGCGGAAACGGCAACTCGATCCAAAGCGGAAGTTAACGGTGGGCTGTAAGTATCATGATGGTTTTCTTGAGCATCGCTGACTACTTTCAGGATATCACCAATGAAAGAGTTAGCTGGAAGAGTATCGATGGTTCCTCCTTCGCCCAAGTAGACCTCTTCCCGACAGGACGGACAAGGGAAGCGGAGTCTACCGCCGACATGCGCGTCTAAGCAGCGACGACAGTATGTGTGGAAGCAGGGCAAGACTCTAGGATCATCGAAACGGTTGAAGCACATCGGACAATTCAGTGATTCAGAAGGGCCATCCGGTTCCGCAAAAGCCGACGCCATTCTATTACATATAAAACGTATTTAATTATCCTATAAAACGAGATTTCCATTGTGACTATATAAATCGAGTTATTTCCTCTTCCTATTGCTTTTTTTTTTGTTCTTGCAATGAAGTCATAGATTTATAGGGGGGAAACAGGGGGAAGATTGGGCGGTCTAGCTATGAAGTATTACTGCACTACGGACCACGTCACATAATCGTAAAGAGAGTATGAATGCATAGGGTGGTGGGGGGAAAAAAGTGGCGAGGGGACTGATGCCGGAGGGGTAGATTTTGGGTCTTAATAGCGTGCCAAAGAAGGGAAGAGTACACATAGGCCGAGGGGTTGTTTGTTTCCCACTGTCCCGTGACCCCCTCTCTCTTTTCGCCCTTCTGAGCCTGCGATATAGATCCAAGGGCATTTCGGAGACTTGTTTACTAAAAGACCGGTCTTATAGATATCGTGAAGAACTGACAAGGAAAATGAGATTCCAAGACTATTCGAGATGATCCTCGCATAAATTATCTGGACATTTGTGAAAGTTACCCCCACATTTTAAACTTTTTCGGTTGATTAACTTTTACTACTTTATTTTTTAAGTGGTTCAGCCCAACTTTGATGGGTCAAGTGGAGCATGTCATGGAGCTTCGGGAGACATCTCATGTGATAGAGCGAATGTCATGTCTAATTTATATTACCCGAGGAGTAGCGCGGCATCGGGCGAGGATGGCGATGAGGATGACACTCGGAGACTTCCTCCCAACAGATCGGACGAATGATGATGGTGATGCGAGGAAGACGAAGGAAGGAGAAGAGGGCTGAAGTAGGCCTGCTACAAATATACACAAAACAACTTGAGTTTCATACATATTCAGCATCATTTTTGAAAAGAGGGGGCAGCTGAAGGAAAAATAACGGGGGGAATGTGTGTAGGCCCGTGAGAAGGGAAAAACGAGGCCGCGGAAACTGGGGGGTACACAACAATGAAAAATGTGTACGAATTTCCTCCCCTCTCCCTTCTCGCGTTGACATACACACAATTTTTTTGTTCTGTTGTTTCGTTTAAAAAAAATAATCCCTTACCTTGGTGCGCTGCATCTCGTTGCCGGTTGTGTGCTAACGCACAACGATTTGAACGCCCGAATAAAAAACTGTTGAAAAACGTGCCGGCGTGACTGTCACTTTAATTCTAAATGTCCATCATGTCGAGCGCAGAGGGGTAAACTGTAAACAAGAGGTGCCGAGGAAGAAGACAGATGGAAAAACAATAATAACAAGGAGAGCAGCAGCCCCAACGCTACTCCTCCATCCCTCAAACGAAACTGAGAGCTCCTACGAGTTTGGGGGTGAGAGCATTCTATTCATTCTCATAAGGCCTAGTGCAGCAGAGGGGTGGGCTTTTACCCTCTCCGTACGGTCCGCAGGCCTATCGTTTCTTTTTTTTTTCAAAGGGCGATTCGTTCGCAGGAAGACGGGCTTAGCACACACGTGGACGCCTCTTCTCACCCGGAGATTCCACCCTGCATAGGAGATAAGTCTCGCGAGACGACGGCAGGAGAGCGGCTGACTCACCAATGAAATGCTCCTCTTCGTTGGGGTGAAGTAGGAGGAGGGTTGAAGGGAAAGTGTGATGGAAGAAGAAAGCGAGCTCCACGTGCCGGCGTTTCCCCGTGCGTGAGCACTGGTGTCCAGGCGGCAAGCAGCGCACCCCCAAGAGTTGTTTGACCCTCATCATCATCATCATACCACCAGCACCCCAGCACGAAAAAAAGACTCTCCCTTTTTATTGTATTGTCGTCTCAGGGACGTTACTCCCTCCACGTGTCGATGAAGAGCTCCTCCCACATACATGTTCCAAAATAAAAATAAAAGAAAACCCGCAAAGAAAGAAGAAGTGTATATGTATATCGTTATTTCATGACAGACAAGAATGTCTATGCACGTTAAGAAACGAAAATTGTTGAGGAAGGCCATGTTTACCCTTTCCTTTTCAACTTTCTCCGAAATGTATACATGCTATTCTTCATCAAAATTAATTTTTATCAATGAAAATATTCATTCATCGGTATTGTGGACAGTGCTGCTTGATTATGTTTCTGGCAACATCGATATGACCTGGAAAAGAAAAACAGCATATTTAATTTTTTATTTATTTAAAAACATGTGTCAATCAAACTTCTACCTTGCTGCAACTCGACGTATAAAGCGAGAGTGATGACTTGGATTGGAACCTCAATACCATGGCTTCTTGCATTCCACAACTGCATCAAAGTAAAATAATATTTTTTGTATTATTTAACTTTCAAAATATATTTAATTTTTCACTACCTGTCGAACTAACTCGCCAGCTTTCTCGTATTCGCCTCGAAGTGCGTAAGCAGCGCTTAAATTATATTGCAGCACAACTTTAGCGACCTGTGTCGTAGCTGGAAACCAATCTGAATTATTTAAAACAAAAAGAATATTTATTTTTAACGCTATAATAAATTATAAATAAATAGAAATAGACCTTGTAGATGGGAATGAGCCGGTTCTTGACCAAGTGGAAAGTTGGAGAGTTTAGAAATGTTATCCGGATGAAGATGAGGAATGGCTTCATTGACGCGGTTTAACAGAACTAACGATTCAGCCGCGTACAAGTGCCCTAGAAATCTAAAAAAACATAAGCGTTAGTAAATTGGTATATCGTAATAAATATTCCAACGCACTTGTGGTTGCCCGCCAACTGAGGCTGTCTAAGTACTTCTTCGGCTTTCCGTAGAGAAGTCAAGTAGTCCCCCAAACAAAGTGAAATGTACGAGTTATCGGCGAGGACAGTATTCTTCAAATGTTGATAGTATTCCGGTTTCTGGATTTTACCCAAAGTAGTCACTTCGCTCAATGTAACGTTCAGATCTGGCTTTCCTTTCGAATCCGTTTCCTCTTTTTCATTTGAATCTAAAATTGAAGGGAATCAGAAATAAATATTATTATGACAGGAATTTAAAATCAAGAAAAAATATTACTTGTATCGATGTTTATTGTCAATCGGTCGAGTAGTAATCCAGCATTCCGAATGGCTAATGCAGCAAATTCCATGGATGGGACCGGAATAGCAGCGTTCTCCGAACTAGATTAACGGTCATAGACAGGGGGAAACATGTAGCTCGATACAAACAAAAGTGAAAGTAAGTATTACCTCTGACAGTTGTCATCCGATATTCTGGACGCTAAAACAACCTTCCGATTATTAGATGATCCAACATTAGATCGCACAATATCTCGTTGTCTCTCGGTCATACGAAAATCCTTTCTATTTTCCTGCAAATCATACATTATTTATTATGAGAGAAGGGGGGATTGGAATAGGAAACCCTCATCCTTACCGGTTTATGGACTTGAATACAGCATTCGGCGAGGCGTAGCCAGACCAAAGGGTCCCTATGGTGAAGTTGGACGGCTTCAATGAGGCAGTCAAAGGCGTCAGAAGGTTTACGGGCGTACAGTAACGTTACGCCCGTATTATAAAGCAGCTCATATTTGTAATTAGTACCAATAGTCAATAAGGGTCGATTGGACAGCGGATCACCTGGAGTAAAATTACAAAAAATTAATTTGAAAATTCTTCTAATTTAACTAGTGATAAGAAGAATTACCGGTGGAAGGTTTAGGGAACTCATTCAGAAGCTCATTATTTTTGTTGATAGATTTTTGGAAGTGAAGACAGGCCAAATGATATTTTCCCATTGCATGATAAGTGCATCCGGTATTATTGTTAAACATGACTTCGTTAGACTCTCCCAGCTGCTTGAAGGGACCAGAATCTGGTACCAACTTTAACTGTTTTAAAGCTTCCGCATTGCGTCCTTGGAGAAAGTGGGATCGACCTCTGAGGCAAAATGTAGCGGCACTCTCCGGGTCTATGTCCGCCAAAAGTGCTAGCTCTTTCTCAGCTTCGGCCGTCTGGTTTAGCGCTAAATTAGCTCGCACTTTGAAACGTTGCAGGCGAACTCGAACTCCTGGTGGAATGAGTGATTCGTCACCGAATCCACCTTTCAAGTCTTCTTTGCTATCCAAATCTTTGTTATCTTTGTCCCTTTCTCTTTCCAAAGGCAAGGTGGATTTGATTTTGGCTCCATGGCTGAGTAAGCTGGTCTCCATGAAATGAATCATTTTGAGAGTTTTGTTAGGGAAATTCAATCTCAAGTAGATTTCAGCTAGAAGGAAGCAGGCCTGCCGTGCCAAGCTCTCATCCAATTGCTCAATAAGGGAGAAGATCTTGATAAGGATTTTCAAGGATTTTGGGTACTGCCTTAGGTAGTAGAGTGTGATAGCTTCATTGTAAAATACATAGCACTGATCTACATCCACTAGTGTTCCGGGATCTTCCAAGTTGCATTGCAGTTGTCTGGCGATAGATGTGAGAGACTTGCGTAACTGGACCACATTAGTTAATCCTGATTTGAAGCAATTGGCAATTGCTTTATTGTGTGCCACTTTAGGGTCTTGTGGTCTAGACGATTCCAAAGTAGTTAGGGCTTGGATTGCTCCAGAGTAGTTGGATTTTTCGAACTCGGTTTGGGCCGTTAAAGCCAAGGCTTTTTCCTTCTCAGAAGCCTCGGAAGCGTTGTCTAAAGAGGGCTCATTATTCTCAATATCAGCCATTCTTTGGGCCGGGAAATTTTCTGGAGAATTTTTAAAGAGACACAAATAAATTATGCAATTACAATATTTCTTGAAAATTTAAATTACCTTCAATAGTTATCAACGTCACACTCAGACAAAACGCGAACACAATTTTAAGTGATTGACAAGTAGCAATTTCGTCTGTACTTTAGTTCATTTTTCTCTCACATGCAGCAGCGCCACGCAGTTGCATCTTTTCGATTCGAGTACATTAGTACAAGAAAACTACGAAAAAAAATTGGTTTTCTTGGAATTAATTCGTCCAAAGATAGAAACTATTGTATCTTATAGCAATTTCTTGCTTTACAACGTATCAAAAACCCGGCTAAAATCAAATTTTCGGAAGACCTTCATTTTCACGTTTTCATGAAATCCCGCCATAAAGACGCCAGCAAGCAAAATAAAACCTCGAAATAACCGTTGAGTTTTAACTTTTAAGTTATTTCAATCGATGAACCTTACTTTACATTAAATTTATAAAAAAAAAAAACTTTCTCAATCATATTTCCATAAAAATATTTTTTGTTCCGCTGGAAATTCCGATTAACGTGGTATGTGGGCCCCCTATTAATACAGGGGGATAAGAGCAAAAAAATTTTCCATGGATGCTCTAGGATTTTTTTTATATATATTCGAATACATTCGAATGAATACCAATGAGTTATTGCAGCAGTTATTGCGACTACGCGCGCAAGATGCGCGAAAGTCAAGTGCGCACCCGTTTTCAACCCCGATTTCCGGCGGAACAAAAAATATTCCAAATACCGAATAATCCGCCAAAATTCGAAAAAATAAATGAATTTCTTAAAATATTTCTTGGTGAAAAAGAAGGGATAATCGGGGTATAGACATACAGGGATTAATTTAATCCTCGGAAGGATAATTTTTTTTATTCTCAGTTACTACCACTTCAGATGTGAACGAAAGAGCCAACGAAACTCATCAGCCATCTATTTCCATGCCTGAATACAATCTTTCACGTCGTGATCCGTAACATGTGTTCGGGTTGGAAATTTAGCCTTTAACTGGTTCATGCGAACCAGCGGGCAAGGATTGAATCTAGGCCTCCAATATGGCTTTGCACGCACTAAGAAGCGACGTGCTAGACCACACACCCACGGAGAGCCCGTGTGGAAGTATGCTTTTGTAATACAACTCAGTAGTATTTTCCTCTATTCTCTGTTTTATTTTTAAATTGTTCTAGTATTAATGTTTAGCCTATATTAGTAGACTTATATATTGAAGGTGTCCGAATGTCATTTTCTAACTTACATACTACTTACAAACTATTTTTTTCATAAGACCAAGTGAACGCGCAGTTGGTTAAAACTAAAGTGACTTGCTACCTATAAGTTGAAAGCTTGAATCTAGTTTGTTGTACAAAGTTTCGTAAAATATGTGAAGAACATTTACCGTATTTCTACTTCTTCCCTCTGTTCATAAACTTGCAACAATAAATAAGAATAGTACAGGAAATTGCGTCTTCACTGACGATTCATGGGCTAAATTCTAGTAATCAAATGGTATTCTTCCGGTCTTGCCGTCTTGTCTTATAAGCTAATTTTATCAAGATTTTTGGTAAATCTTGAAATTTTAAATGAATGGACACCTTGTCACATTATAGAAGTGCATTTCAACCCCACTACGGTACACTAGCCATTCATTCTTCATTCTCTCCATTCTGTTGAAGAAGTAAACGAGAACTTGACCAAAGATGCAACTGACGTGGAAGAAGATTCCTCTTCGTCTTCTAAAGCCACTTTCCAGTGCAGTCCTCTTCCCTCAAAAACTGTCATCGAGCTTTTCGACGCAATCAGCAGTTTGTACTTTTAAAAATTATCGATGGGTGTATTTTTAACGAGCTTAAATATTGGTTTGACTATAGGAAATCGTTATTACTTTACTTAACTATGAGCAGTTATTGCTGGTGAGGCGTAAAAAAAAGCCATATTCTGAAACTGTTCATCTTAAATCTTAATGGCATGCCAACTTAATTTTCCTATAATTTTCCTAAAATAAATTGTATTTCTCCCGGTCAATTCAATGATTTTTATACCATAAATTCAAATATACCATGCAACCCCCCCCCTCCCCCCCTCCCCCTGCCATTGCGCTTACCACTGCGCAAAAGAAATAGATTAAATAATGAGATCACATACCAAGTTATTGCCGCCCATACCGGTAAAAAACAAAAACAGGAATGGTGAAGAAGTTATATTGGATAGGAATGAAGACGGATCGTTCACCCGAATCCCTCTTTTAGTATTTGTTTAAAACTGGTTTTCCATTCTTTAAAAGTGCTTTCATTCTTTTTCGTGAATTCTGTAGAGTAAAAGAAAACTACCTTTATGGTCGAGACTAAAAATATTCCAGCAGAAGAAAGGCTGTGTCATTGACGAGATCAAGCACTAAACAAGGGCTACTGATCGAAATCATTATGGCCACTTCCAGTTATCATTGTTACCGAATAGAAAACGAAAACCACCGTGTAATTAAAGAAGAACCTCTCTTAAAAAAGTATTTTCAAATAGTTTTTGTTGTCGCGCTATATTGGTAAGTAAGACTAGTTAAAAATTTATTTAAAAAATTACTTCAATCATAGGAATCTTCATTTTGTTCAGGTTCATTTCCATTTCACTCGTATTCGTCAATAAAACTGTTTTGAGCGGACAGAATAGTGACAAAGTTCTGGAGGCTCCGCTATTTATAACTTGCTTCCAGTGCATCATTTCTGCTTTTTTGTACTACATAATCAGTTCCTATAAAAAGTCGAATGATTTAAAGTTAGAATTTGTTCCTATGATCAAGGTAATACAAAAAAATTATTCTCGCGTTACGATTATTATCACGCATACCAATTAACCGTGTGCACAGGTGCTACCTTTGTCGATAGTCTTCGTGGCTATGATTACTCTCAATAATTTATGTTTGAAAAATATTGGTGTAGCGTTCTACTTCGTTGGAAGATCATTGTCGACTGTTTTCAACGTTATCGTCAGCTGGTTATTACTTAGTACGGTATTTAATTTATTTAATTTATTTAATTTATCCTTGCAACACTTTTTTACGGAATCGCCTAAAATCAGAAGAAAAAACGTGCGCGAAAGCCGTCGCTTGTTGTCTTGTGATAATTTTTGGATTTGTACTCGGCGTAGATCAGGAAAGCATAGCAGGTAGCCTACATTGACATTATAGTAACAAAGAATAATATATTTGCACGGTTACTGTTTTAATTAGATTCCTTTTCCGTTTCTGGAACTCTTTTCGGAGTATTGTCATCTCTCTTTGTATGCCTAAATGCTATTTTCACCAAAAAAGTGCTTCCTCATGTTAATCAATCAGTTTGGTTATTAGGTATATTTATAGATTAAATCCAATAAATTCACAAGGTAATGCGCATGATTGCTCTAATGTAGGATGGTACAACAATATCAATGCTATTTTGCTCTTCTTACCTCTGATGGTAATGACTGGTGAACTGCAAACTATAGTTGACTACGAAAGAATATTTGATTTTGGATTCTGGGCAATCATGGTCACCGGTGGAGTCTTTGGCTTCTCTATAGGCTACGTAACGGTTATGCAAATTCAGCTCACATCACCATTGACTCACAACATTTCAGGAACGGCCAAGGCTTGCGCCCAAACGATCCTGGCCACATATTGGTACGACGAATCCAAGTCAATCCTGTGGTGGACTTCTAATGCTGTCGTCTTGTGTGGTAGCGCAGCATACACTCGTGTTCGTCAACTTGAAATGAAAAAGTAAATTCGATTTTTTTTTTTTTTTTAATTGTAATTTCTAATGATGATGCATTTTTTTTTCATTTTAATCAGAAAGCATGAAACAGAAAGCCATTCTCTTACAAAGTAATAGGATTGCATAGCATTCTTCTCCGATCTACGGACGATTTATTCCACTATATTTTGCGCTTACCGTACTTATTTACTATTGAATATCGATGTTATGTGTTAAGATTTTCTGGTTCAAAAGAATGAAAATATAATGCGCTTATTGCGATGTTGTATTCAAAATTATTATTCAATAAAAAAGTTTAATGAATGCAATGCTGGCTTATCTATACGAACCAGTACGGTAGACTACTTCGAATAAACTTTGCTGTATATGCCGGGAAAATGATTTTCTTTGAAATCTAAATCAAGTGGTTTGACATCAGATATCCTTGATGGCATTGTGATGTTCCAAGGTCTAGTTGAACCGGAATGTAAACGCTATGGACCTGCTCCTGCCTCACACGAGCGTTTTAATTGTCGTCAAACCGGTTGAAGTAGAAGAATTTCCCCCCAACTAAATAGATATAAGAAGAGCTACCCTTATACAATTGTAAACCGGAACCTACTCTCTCTGGGCACGTCAGCAAAATGCTCGGCATATATTCTTCATTTAATGACGGAGCAGACAGTGGTAGAATAGAGGGAAGAAAACAACAACGAATAGAACAAGTCATCAAATAAAATATTATCATGTCGCAGACTAAAGAAGAGTCTTTAGCTATAAAGTATTTGAGAATATTTATTGTCGTCGCTCTATACTGGTGAGTCGACTCATATTACATTTAAAATCTATGATCGAATAATTTTTATAATTCGAAAAAACAACGCAGGTCCGTTTCTATATCCCTCGTTTTTGTAAATAAGAGCCTATTAAGCGGACAGAGCGATGGAAGAACTCTGGAAGCTCCTTTATTCATGGCTTGGTTTCAGTGTGTTACCTCCGTCTTACTCATCGTCCTCATTAGTTCAGCTTTAAAATGCTTACCTTCATCAGGTCGTCCAGATAATAAACCCGTGGATAAACCTAAATTACCAGAGCTTGTTATCGACTTAAGATTAATGGTCAAAGTAAGCATTTTTCATTGCTACATATAATCCATTTGTTAATTAGCTAAATTTTAATTAAATTACCAGATTCTACCTCTGTCCGTCATCTTTGTAATTACGATCGCTCTGAATACAATGTGCTTGAAAAACGTAGACGTTGCATTCTACCAAGTCGGCAGATCATTGGTCACAGTATTCAACGTGATCCTTAGTTGGGTAATGCTTGGTAAGAAATTATGAATAAACTTAGGGTACTTTCAAACTATAAAGTTATTATCAACATTCAGGTGAAAAAACGTCCGCCAAGGCTTTGGTCTGCTGCGCACTTATTGTAGGTGGATTTGGTCTAGGAGTAGATCAAGAAAATGTTGCAGGTAATTTTAAATCATCCCTTCGTTTTTTAAATTTTTTAAAATCCAAATTTATTCACTCGTTTTTAATAGGATCCTTGTCCATAATCGGCACAATCTACGGTGTATTAGCCTCCGTCTTTGTTCCTCTTAATGCCATTTATACAAAGAAATCCTTGCCATATGTAAAACAAAGCGTCTGGCTTCTAGGTATGAGTTATAACTAATCTATTTTAAAGATATCTCACAATCATACAATTTATTTTATGCCCCAAGGTTTCTACAATAATCTCAACGCCTGTTTCCTCTTCATGATTCTTATGGCAGTACACGGAGAGCTACAGGTGCTGATGAGTTATGAAGGATTTTCAAACATCGGCTTCTGGGTGATGATGGCCGCTGGTGGAGTTTTCGGCTTTGCCATTAATTTCCTTACAGGGCTACAGATCCAGGTTACATCACCGCTGACGCATAACATATCAGGGACGGCGAAAGCGTGCGCCCAGACGATCCTGGCCACCAACTGGTACGGAGAAACAAAGTCTTTCTTGTGGTGGGTCTCCAATACTGTCGTTTTAGTGGGAAGCGCAGCTTACACTCGGGTTCGACAAGTTGAGATGGAAAAGTAAGTTACCAGTGCCAATGATGATTCTTAGTATTTTAAAATCGAATTTTGAAAAATTATTTCAGGAACCACTCGAAAACTCTCCCAGCTCGACCAAACAAATAGAAGAACTATTTTTTTTCTTTTGCCCAATTTAAATTTTATAAAAGAAAAGTACGTTATTAACATTAATTCCGAATAACTCAGTTATTTGAGTCGATGTAATCTCAGTCATCAAATTAATGGAAGAAGCGCAGTAGGATCGATCAAGTAAACCGTATGAGATTGAGGTAAAAAAAAAAATTATACGTGAAAAGAGCCAATTTCGTGCGATCCATGTATTTCTCATTTCAATAAAAGATGTTGGTAACTTTGTATTCTAACTTTCTAAGATGCGTTTTATTTTGGGTTAGAAGAATGGAAACAAGCATTACGTAAAAAAGTAAAAAAAAGAAAAAAAAAAAAGAATCGAGTTCCAATGCAAACTCACTGAGCAGCTCCTGCTAAGAAATAGTATGGATACGAATACAGGAATAGGGAATTGATAGCTGTTTTATGGCACTGTAAATTGGGATTTTAAATTTGAGGATGGCTTTCCGAGGCTAAAGTTCCCATTGGATCCCAGGCGGGCAACACGGTAGGCGGTCGGTCGCAAATATCCAAAATTTCTTGTGGAACAAAACGACGATCCACAACAACTTCAAAGACGAACTGGTCGAACCAATCTTGAGTCATGAGAAGATATCCCTTTTCTCCGCGGTCTTCTCCCCAAGAGTTTTCAACGCGCCATTTGACGGGAAGATTGGTGGCTTTGTCTAGTGTCACGGCCGTCATCATCATCGCGTGAGTCATCAACGATTCTCCATAAATGAGTCGATCAGCCTTCGACATTCCTAGCTGGGCATCTACTCCGAACACAGAAACATAATCGTGTCTGGAAATTATTAAATAAGAGAGGGCTGATTAGTTGGATGACTTAATTGAAATTTGATTTTAAGCGTTACATTTGGAGATCTTCGATTCCTTGCTTGGCCGCGAATCGCTTGGATACTTCGCATCCCATCCAAACGCCTTCATTAGCTTCAATTGACTGGGCAGCTAGCTGGGCTAAAATTTCAATCGGCTGATTAATATAGAAGGTTTTCCGCCCACCAACCATGTTTCCTAAGCAATCGACAGTGTAGCCATGGCCATAAGGACTACTTGGTCGAGGATCCGATACTAGGCAGACCTATTGTAGTAAGGAATTAATTGTTAGATATGTGAGGATAAAATAAGGATGAAATAGCTCAAGATCTCACTTTCTGTTCAACGTTGTACAAAGGTTTCACCAACATCTCGTAGAATTCTAGAGAAGTTATGTTTTCTACAACACAGTTCTGTTTGGTTTTGTCATAGTATTCCCAAGTAAACGTTTTTGGAGGAATTCCTAAACAGATTCCGACAATTCGGAAAATGCTCTCCATAAAACTTTCGATTTTAGCTTGAACTTTCTCCTGAGGAGCATCTTCCTCAAGCATAACCCGCAGTATTTTTGCATATTCGCGCAGCTAAAAAGAAAATTTATAAATACAAATTTAATCATGAAACCACGAATGTTTAACTCAATTTGAAATATACTTTGCTCTTTAGAATCGCGTTCATTCTTAAACTTGACTCGCAGCTAAAAGATTCTGGAAAGCATTTCTTTGGCATAACACCATGGCGCGTTATAAGATTGATAAGCATGTCCCATTGTCCTCCATCCGAAGTAGGATCCTGAATTTAAACAGTATATCTAGAGATATCATATATGAAAGTTCTCATTTGCCTGTATACCTGAAGAAGGAAGGAAAACAATCTGCCATCAACTGGCTCTCCTCTTTTGGTCACTTCTACAACATTATTCAGGAAAAAGTTGCAGCGTTCTATCTGTAAAGGGATCGACAAGAGGAAACGAATTAATATATATAAGTTTCAATAAAATTTCAGCCTTAATTTAGGACCCTACAAAAATTACCATACCTTGTCCCAGAAGAACAGATGAGCTTGGCTAAATTCAAATTCATCCAGATTGTACTGTTTCACAAAAGGAATTCTCATAGCATTAAGAGCAGCAAAGATCCAGCATCTCCCTGAGCTTTTCTGATTCGTCATAGGCTTCACCTCTTCAACCTAAAAAGCAATAATGATATTATAATAAAATGAAGTTAAAAACAAAATATTTGAAATCTATACTTTGTGAGTGTACACATGATGAAGCTCCTCAACTCGTTTCCTTGACAAACACATCTCCAATGGATCATACTTTGTGCAGGCATTTTGTGCCAACAAATTTTTCCCATCAGCATAAAATTTTTCATAGTAGCTATCCAATATGGTAGAGGTTAAACCTGGATCCAATAAAGGGATATTAAAACTAGATTCAAAGGAAAGTGCATTTCTTTTGTACTGAAATAGGATTTCTTACTCAAAGTCATCCTGAATAGACGTCAACGTAACTGAATAGGCAAAATTTTCCTTGTTACACGCTGAGAATTTTGACACCAATAAAGGACTTATTGGCTTTAACCAATGATGATAATGTTTCACAATCACCGCACAGAAGTCGTACACTTGCCACCATACAACTACGAAACAACCTCTCAGCTGTATAAGATTCTGTGATAGCGAATAAATCTGTACCCAATCGAAGCTTACAGTGGTTCCGCCCGGGCTGTTTCGTATTCCCTATCCGGCTTTTTTTTAGCTTTCCCCCAAATGTCACGAAATATTACGGACTATGCGGGCGGAGCATAGTAATGAAAACAAAGCCTTATCTAGCTAGGAAGCAGCAGTTTATTCCTAATTTCAATCCCGGTCCCCTGATTTGATGAATTCATATTATTGATATTAAATTATTTACATCAGAATTATATAGTGTACCAGCCAAGTTTTTCAAAATGGAATGTTATTGCAAATTAGTTAATTCATAAGACTGATTATTAAATAGCTACTATATAGGCATCATCATGAAAATTTATTTGCAATAAATTTACACAACCAGACAAAATAAATAATTATTTTGGAATGATAAGCAGGTCTTGCAACAGCTCTAATGTAGATTTTTGAGTAGCGGATAGTGATCCATGGGGTAGACCTAATTGGCGGACGTATCCGGAAGCTTCTATTACCAGTTCCAATTGGTCTGGCAAAAGCGATTTGAGGAATTTTCCGAATTGGGACGAAAATACATCGTAATACTTCATTAGCGCTTCATACAGCTGGCCAAGATCATCTTTTGTCATCAATGTTATGAGCTTGCATAGGGTATTACATATCTAATTGAGAAAACGTTATTAATCTCGTCAATTTAAAATATATATGAATTCACGCAAAGATATTACTTGTCGACACATTGTTTCATGATGCTGAAATTCTGAAAAATCGTCAATTTGTTCAGATTCTGCGAGCGAATCTAAGAGAGTGATCCAAACTTGCGTGTAATGAGTGGATAGCAATTGGCGCTGATCTAAATGCAATAGCGCATTTGCTGCCGATATACGGACTTTGAAGTTAGAGCAATGGCGGAAGACGTTTAAAAGACAATCCAGTAATTTATCCTGTAAATTGATTTTATGATAGATGAATTCTTATTTAAAAAATATGTATCTGGATAGATAAAAATGCTTACCATCCAATGAGAAAAAGCCGTGAGGAGAGCTACATTTTGCATAATATTTCCACACGCGTAACACGCATTCCAGCGATTCTGCAATTATAAATTTTAAAATTTACTATGATTATCTATTTTTCAAAAGTAATATTAAAAGTTAAACCTTCATGAAGTTGCCGGTTGTGACTTGCTTAGTAACAGTCGAGATGGCTTGATCGAATAAGAGGGCTGTATCATCTCCTTCGGCCGGAATGTCGGAAACAATTTTCAAGAAAATTCCTACTGCTCGAATTACATTACCACGCACCTTAAGAATAAGAAAAGTTTGTTAGTTCTTTCTTAGCAACTTTTGTAGAATATATTATTAACCTTCATTGGGCCTTGGGCTGTGTGCACTGCGGCTCGAATCAGATTAATAAGAAAATCTCGAGGAAGCTCTTCAAGTAGAGAGGTCCTGCATGAAAAAGAACCAAACGCGCGGTGATATAAAGCAGAAAAATAATGTCTTAAAAAATTACTTGTCTTTATCAAGGGTATCTGCTATGTTTCCCAATGCCCAACTAGCGTTTAGTGCCACGGGGAGATTATCATCATTGAGAAGTAGGAGAATGTGTTCCGAGCAGTCAAGCAAAAACGAAGCATCCTATCACATGCAACATTGATAATAATAAAAATGATTTAAGAATTTTCGACATAAACACTTTGAAGAAGGAAACTTACATCACTTAGAGTGTTGAATGTAACCGCAAATCCTATCGTTCGAATGGCAGATGCGCGAATACTTGGATCGGAGTCAGCCGCGCAACCCAAAGCCAAAGTAGCATATAGGATCCTCAAATCGCGCTATAAATAATGTTATGTAACTAAAATAGTCACAGAATAAAAAATTTAAGACAAGCCATACTGGTAAACATTCGAATATTGAAGAGCCGATTGTTGCCAATATGGCACACACTTCTGCTCTTAACAAGTTGTTGGATCCCGCTTGAAGAACTTGGACGATACATTGGCGAAGAATATGAATCCACAATTGGACTGCTTCATCACGTGTGATAAATTGATCTGAAAATGTACCCCAACGATAGATTACAAAGGTTTTTGAACAGATTTTATTTTTCAAAATGAACTAACCAGATTCGTCTTTATCCATTTCTTGTAGGATACCCGAACATACTAAAGCCAAAGCTTTGGCGCATCGTATTTGGATACCCGGATCATTTGTCAAAAGTTTTTCGCAAATAGAGTGAACTATGTGCTCTATATAGGGCTGCGAGAGCTCGATGTTGGAGCGGGTCACTTCACCAATAACCAGTAGGCTCTCTAAAGTTTGCGGAAAACCCACTTGTCTGTCGATAAGAGCTAAACAATGCTCCAACAGCCAGCATTTTTCTTTAAAAAAAAAACATAAATAAATTTATTCCAGAAAATATATAAAAATTTTTTAAAATACTTGTCGATGAATCCCAAAACACACGGACAATTTCTGTATGTGCGGAATGTGTGCACAATAGGACTCGAAGAACTGATAGGCAGGCTACTTTGACATCTTGATCTGTAAATATTTAAGTTGAAGTAAATAAAAAAAATTATATAATCATAATTATGGAAAAAATAAAGATAACCTTTGTATACGAGGAATGGAGAGCACTGTTGCGCTGTTTTAGAAACAAGCTCAGTTGGAAGTTTGTCATAAGGAAAGACACTGGCAGCAACTGTAAGGCATTTGAATAATTGGATAAGGGCTCCAACGGACTGTTCTGCACTCAGAGAGAGGAGCAAAGAGCGGTGAACTGCAATGACCGTTTCTGCTATAGTCTGACTGAAAGGTATAAAGGCTCCAGCTCGATTCTCCTGAAAACTAGCCATGGCCAGAGTGGGTTGAACGGCGAGTAGTAGTGAAGAGAGTGCGACCAAGGCGTTGCATCGCACCTTGATGGACGAATCTTTCAAGATTGGAGTGACCAACGTATGGCGGAAAGCAGGCCCCGATGAAGAGTCAGGTAGAAAGGCTGACCAATACCCCATAATTGTCCGTTGATCACAGAATTTAAAGGCAGCAGAAAGCATTTTAAGCGCACAAGAGCGGACTTTAGCTTGGGCTTCTTTTAAGCGTAAAGTACTCAGGCCATCTGTATCAGATAATTCAGAATCGGAGCTGCTTTGCGCAACAGTGTGCGTGTGACTAGCGTTCCACGGTTTCATACGGTTATCCGTCTATTATTTGAAAAAAAAAATTATGTACTGTGGTATTAAGATATAATGGGGAAACGATATAGAAAACGAACCGTTATTTTCTTCTTGGGCTGAACTTGAGCTTCTTCTTCGTTTTGCGCTTCTCCGTGGTGACCTCGAGACTTTGGCGTTTTGTTGGGTGGCACCCGCTTTTTCCTGACAATAGGAGTTTTACCCTGCTCTGCTTTACATGGAGCTTTTTCAGCAAAAGGAATACTGGAAGGTAGGAGTGGTGAGTATTTAAGAGATTGTCCAGCAATGCCAAACAATATATAGCAATTCCCTAAACCAAAGATGCGCGGAAGATGGGCTGTGGCGCCAGAAGCAAAACGAACGAAAAGGTTTTCCAAACCGTGGAAGCAAAGTACCAATGTCTATTTAAAAAAAAAAATCACACTAAGGATTTTCAAATGTTATAGTAATTAACAGTAAAGTGTTTGAGATACCTTGAGAAGTTTGGGGTTATTGCAATCCACTTTCAGGCAGTACTCAAGTGTTTCTGTGAATTTTCCTATGCAACACTGAATAATGTCTTTGGATACAGAAGACCAGTCCTTTTCTCCAGGACAATGTGAAAAATTACAAATGATTTTCAATGCCAAAACATTAAGAGGTGTGATTTCTTTTGAGGAAGAAATTTTCTGGAATAGAAGCCCTGATGAACCAATCAACTTTTCTAAAATCTGAACCACCAGGAAAATTAAATTCTAATTGCACAAATAAGGAATTAACTTTATAATTGGCAATAAATTACCTTAGATTGCTTCACTTCTCTAATATAAGCAGCTGCAGCTAAGCAGTTCATTACATCTGGCATGGTTGATTCATCACTTTGCTGCAAAGCACAACATATCCAATTAAGCAGTTGCTCCACAACTGGGCCACTTATGGAAGCATTAGATAACTGCATGACACACTCCCAACTTTGGCAAATTTTGGAGACTTTGAATGATTCATCAAAACTGACCAGTTTTGAAAACTGTATGGTAAGGTCAACTAAAGTCTGGAAATAAGTAATTCATTTACAGTTACTTTAAAATTAATAACTCTTGACTTGATAAAAAAATTTAAAAGTTACTTTAACTTCTGCACTATTAGGAGGATCTACTGCCTCGAACTTTTTTTGTTCTTCGTGTAGTCGATGAATAAAGTCGTCCAACAAACGAGTGAGTTCATTCGAGTCTACATTTGGATGACTGTTTCTCGATAGGAAATCCAGCTTGTTTTTTAAAGACACGAAACCCTCTAAATCTATAGATAGGTTGGCAGCCATCGCGAAAAATAATAGCAGGAACCTGTCCTATAAATTTAGCGAAATTACGAAGGAGAAAAATAGTTTCACCTCCGAGAACTGTCAAGAAGCACATGGAATTCGGAGTTGTGGAAATTTTATATTCGTCTGCTAGAAATATTGTTGACACTGATTTCTCCTAGTTCCCCTTCCCACACTGCCAGATGGACAAAATGATGCAACTAGCAAGGTAAAATATGTTTTAAAATATGATATACATGTTACATTTAAAAAATATATACTATTATGAATTTATGAACGAAAGTGTTTTTTTTATAAGCGCTCATGTTTCAAATTGTCACCTTGGAATGAATACTTATAGCTGAATCCGTGAATGACATAAATAAGTCGAAATGTTTTCCACTTTAACTATAAAGTATTTCGTTTAAGTTTTTTACATAAGAAAGGCGTCCGCAACTTCGTGTTGAAATAACGCAAAAAATCTGTATGAAAACAATACCCCAAAACGGATGCTAATAATTAATTAGCAGCAAATTTCAACAGATCGAAGAGTTAATAATGATGCCAAGACAAATTAAGATAAATTGTATTATAATTGCAATAGGTAGCACAGTCGATTCGAGGAAATAACTTTGATTTGCATGAGCGGGATCATAGTTTAGATGGTAGAGAAGAAAAGAGAAAATCAATTATGAGCGGAGCGACCAACTCGGGTTTAGTAAGGTGGACGTGATGCCGTCCCTCCACTTCAAAATAACGGAAATCTTTGCTCGTTTTGCGGTAAATATCAAAGAATTCTCCGTGTAATTCGGTTTCGGCTGCAACGGAATGTTTGGCTTTAATCAAAAGGAAAGGACAGAAGATCCCTCGCGCAACAGCTTTGGTCTGCTCAGTTGTGAAGTCGCTGAAAAGATAAGGTCTGATGATGGTCCTTAAATCGCGGGAATATTCCCATTGATCAGCATGATCGCTCCTTTTTTTCAAACCTCTGATGAGTAGAATATCGGCATCTTTTTCATCGATTGAACCTCCGTAAGTTTTAACAAGTTTGTCTCTGGCTTCATGGTACGTCATTGGGGCTACCGGATCTCTTTCCAACTTGTCGGAGAGTTCTTGAAATTGGCTCAGTACCCCTTTCATTCGTCCGGGAAGATACTTGGCACTAAAAGTATATTGCTTGACAACATCTATACTGATGAATTTTTCTACCAGATGAGGATGTAATGGTATGAAAAACAAAGCTGCAATGGCTCCCATGCTGAAAATTTAGATCATATAAAATTATGTTGTATGATTAAACTTTTCAATTAAATAGCTTATAAATGAATATGATTACCTGTGACCCATTATAGTAATTTTTCTCCATTTGAAATAATCAATCACCAGTTTGATGTGATAGACATGGTCATAGTAGCTAAGAAACATACCATTTGGATAATATGGTGACAAACCATGACCTATTTTAAATACAATGAGATTTGTATCCTCTTTCAATGATTCAAGAATAACTCTGAAATTTTCTACATACCACAAAAATCCAGACAAACCAAACGGATGGTATTGGGGAGCAGAGGAGCCAAGGTGTCATAAGTTCCCGCATTGTCTTGCCACCCATGAAGTGCCAAAACAGGGATTCCATTTTCAGGACCCCAAATTTTTGCTAAAAAATGCATGATAAAATGCGTATATTTCAATCTTTAAATATAAAATAAAATATTTTACCTGCTAGATATCCTCCCCATGGCATTGGAATTTTAATATTTTCAGTAAATTGAAGTCGATCTCCAGATTTTAATTCAGCAGTCATTTTTACGAATAAAGGTAATGACTCTTCAAAATAACTGTGCGGAAACAGATAAGTAAAGATAAGCGAACTGCATCGAAAGGATTTCAGCTCGAGAATAAATATTAAGGCACTGCTAATCAACACTGACTTATGAGCTGTGAGGTTCTAATACGAGCACTCGTTTATTTTGTCGTCTGCGCGTAACAGCACTCACAGGGTATCAAAATACTCGATATATACTGCATCGATACATAACTATTCCCCCTTTTTTTACTTTTGCTATGAGGTAATAGGTAGATAGTAAAAAAAAAAAAAATTTTACAATAGTATATTTTGATTACATGTTCACAGAATGCTTCTAACGCTCACACGTTACGGTACTGTTTTTCCAAGAACTCAAATTATCCACTAACATCTATATTTAACGTGTTGTTAAAATATTATGCCATATCCAGTTCTTAATGTGTTTCTTTACATCAAAAGGCTTTTATTTTCCAATAACTAATCATTGGAATTTTTTTTTACAGACTTCTAGTAGCCAACAAATATTACAGTTTTGAATTCATCGGAAATAGAAAATTGGTTACATGAGGAGCGACCAGGTGCGGATGGGTAAGATGTACGTGATGATTCCCTTCCACTTCGATGAGACGGAAAGTATCACCCGTGGATTTCAAAAAAACATTCTGAAAGAATTCATTGAATTCGGGTATGCCATTAAGGTAAGAGTTCTTTGGCTTAATTAATAAAAAAGGGCAACGGATGGCGCGGATGGCAGAGCCAAGCTGGTCATCAGTTGTAGTCGGAGTCAAAATGGATCTCAAGTCGCGAGTGAATTCCCATTCATCCGTCTCTTCACACCGTTTCTTCAATCCTCGGATGAGAAGAATTTCGGCTGCCTTTCTATTAAGCGATCCTCCATAAATTTGGACAGTTTTATTAAGCGCTTTTTCATATGATATGCTCGACTGAGGACCTTGCGTCATTCGATGCGAAATGGTCATGAAGCGCGAAACACGAGTTCCCAGGGCTTCCAGAAAATTGTCATTAGTCCAGGATGTTTGCTTGATAACATCAATGCAAATGAGCTTAGATACAAGTTGGGGATAAATGGCTGTGAAAAACAAAGCAGAAATTCCTCCCATGCTGTATGAATAAATAAAAATATAGGTTTTTTTCAATATTTTATTCAAAATGTGTTATAACAATTTTAAACTAACCTGTGTGCAATAATTGTGGCCTGTTTCCATTTGAAAAAGTCAAAAACTGTCCTTATATGATACAAGTGGTCAAAATAGTTGACATAAGTTCCAGGTGGATTTGGTGATGAAAATCCATTTCCTTTAATATGTACAAATTTCATAAGATATTAAAATAAGTATGATTTTGAATGGTGATAAGTTGTTGTCAATAAATAAATGTGCCTACCACAAAAATCAAGACACACTAGACGGATGTTGGAAGGCAGTAAAGGAGCAAGAGCATCAAAAGATCCAGCATTGTCTTGCCAACCATGAAGGGCCAGCACAGGTATACCATCATCTGGGCCCCAAATTTTTGCTAAAGTAAAATTAAAACAATTACTATCTGGTGATTTGCATAGCACACTTTACAAGACAGGGAAGACTCAACCATGACTCAACAATAAGTAGTTTGCACAACATTATAGTAGGAACTTAAAATAAATTTGAATAGAAATTATAAAGTAAATAAACTACTTGAAAGATGTCCAAACGGAAGGGGGATTCTCACATCTTCTTGACAGGTTATTTCCATTTTATGTTACGGAACAGTTTTTTTTGTCTAGCGAAACGCTTAAGTGTAAACTAATAATATGTAAGGCTGTCTTGACTCTTGAGTATCTTTGAAACACGAGTCATGATCTGTTATTATCGAGCAGACGAGCAAAGTTAGGAACATGCGGCTCTACTGCATCAGGCTGCAGGTGGGTAAACGGGAGACGGGAGTCGGGACCAGTTATTTACAAAGAATGCAGAAAAAAGCGACCGCGTGAATAACAAGCACGGTGGATGGCGGGCGAATTGGGCCGTGCCGTCACCCGTCAGCCGTGGGCCCGTGGTTGAGCCAGAGCGGTGAGCTACCTTAGTATGTCTGGTTGAGCTACCTTAGTGCGAAATACGAACTACTAAATTGAATGGCAACAGTGTGTACGCATGCATGTTTATTGTTTACTAATGCTGACAGCTCTATGTAAAGATCTCTCAAGTAAAGAAGTTTGGATTTATTATGTTGGAGATCAAATCCTAAAGATCATATAAAAACGAAAATAATGGATGAGTCACTCAATATTGCTAGTTTAATTCAGGATGTTATTTCAACCGCTTCACTTATTGTAAGTACTTAATACAGACATTCAGAAATAACCCAATTATTTGGATTATTAATAACATATGAATTATTTATCATATGTAAACAGTCAGTAAAGTTGGAGAAAAAATACAAATCGGACCTTGATAATCCAGTCCCCGAAAAAACATCTTTATCGACGTTGACAGATTATAGACTTCAATTAGCTCAGAAAGTGGTGGACAACATTTTGTTTTTTAAGAACACACATAATCAAACACCTGTTGACATCAAATGCACAGAGGAACCATCAAATATTAAAGCCTGTCTAAGTGTTGGTCCAGTAATCAACTCCTTGTCTGGCAAGAAAGATGTAACAACAACAATTGAAGAATATGCTAAGTATGGCAATAGCATCATTATATCTTTCATACAGATGATTTTAAAATAATATTTTTAATTGGCAATTTAATCAGTCTTAGAAAGAAGCACATAAAAACTAAGGATTTAGGAGAAGACTGTGAACCAGACACCAAGAAAATGCCTGATGCAATCACAGAAAAAAGGATCATCAAGGCAGTTGTGTGCTATGATTTACTTCACAAAGATATTTACAAACCAGTTACAATAATGCAAACAAATTCTGGAACACCAGAAAATCCAGATCCTTTGTTCAGAGGTATTGATTTTTATCAATTTATGGCTTTCCATTTATTTTAATTTATATTTTTTTAAATTTAAAGCTGCTGTGAAGGTGCTTTACAACAGGAGCAGGGTGTCATGTATCCTCACAAATTTTGAAAATGGGGTCAAGTCCTCCTTCTATCCTGAACTACCAAACCTCGATTCGACTGATTTCGAGCTACTGACTAATGATGCCGAGCGCCGCATGATTAAAAAATATGTAGCAGAATTCATTCCGATGATTGAAAGATTAAACTGTAGCCAACCGGCGAAAATAAATGCAAACTTATGGCGATTTCTTCTTCTACTTTCGCAAGACTATTCTGTCTACTATACGTCAGTAAGAACGTTATGTGTAAGTCATATTTTAACAAAACAAATTTATTGAACGATTCAAATTGTTAATTGGTTCACCTTTAACATAAAGGATGAGCACAATCGATCATACTCAAAAATGCACGCCAGAATATGGATGCTAAAAGGCATCCTGTCAATTTATGATGGAGTTTTTTCTCTGTTGAATTTGGAGCCGCTGGATTACGTCTAAAATCTTTCATAGACCAAAAAGTTGGACACCGCGTTTACCGCTGTGGCTGAAGGGAGAGGAGCAAGGTAATTGGCAGTTATATCGCCGTACGGCTTCCATGACTTCCGACACTTCAAGAGGCTTCTTGCAGTTTGACCAACTTGGCTGATATTCAAAATTTTTAATTAAAATTGTAGAAAGAATACAAATGTTTCTTAAATCCGCCAATTTCAGCTACCTAATTTTACTTTGGATAGTTATTTTAAAAAGCATACCTTGTTGAGTTCCGCGTTTAGGGGTGAAACTCTAGGGACTGTATTTCGTTCGATAGGATCAGCGCTTTGACCAGCCTCGTTATCTCTTCTAACAAGAAAAGCAAGGTCTACAATTTGAGCTACTGTTTCATAGGCAAAATAGCTCAAAATATCCCATGCTTTGGAAGTCATCGGAACTTCCGAAGAACCTTGAAGCAGCCAGTCTTGGAATTTCCGTGTGGGTTGATTTCTTTTGAAGGAACACGCTTTCATCTAAAGAGATTTAATAAGTTAAAATTGCGTTATAATAATTGATCTTCACTAAAGTTTACCTTGGCATATTCGCAGTATTGTTCGACACTCATTGTCGTCGTCATACTCTCAATACGAGTGTTGCGTTCAATCATAGACTCGTCAAGCAAAGGAGAAGGTTTAGTAGGGTCAGCCACACTAACAAGATATCCAGATGGATCAAGGTGCTGAAGAAAATTCAGGGCATCTTGTAACTGTTTGCTGTCAGATTGAATTTGATCCCATTCAAATTCACCATTATCTTTTGATTCTGTATCTAGACCCTTGAGCTTTCTGAAATTGGTGATCTGTAGATATTTGCAAAACTTTCTTAGTTTCACTGGCTTGTGTCTGAAAAACAAGAAAGATCTGATAGAAAAGAAAACAATGTTGAATATTTCAATATTGAATTTTATATTTACCGTAGTAGAACCAGAAATTCATTGACTCCAATTTTCTTAGAGCCAATCTTCGCAGCAACTTCAGTGAGGAGTTCGAGAAATTTGATTAACTGACTTCTCAAGATTTTTTCAATAATATCTGCTGTGTCTTTTCTAGGTTCACGACAGTCCCCGAAGCCGTACATCATACCTTGGATCTCTAAACAACAATGCATGATACGTAGGTAATTTTTAAAATATATCTTTTTTTTCTTACCTTTAGTATACAATCCGACACCACCTGGACAATCAGCAGAGTCAGCACCTGGCATTTTTTAATGAAGCCTGTTGACAAACTTTGAAAGAATACTCCTTACTTAACTGGATTCAAATTTCACAAAACACAACAACTAAACTGATCATACGTAATTCAGCTGGCTTCCTTCGGGTTCACTGTTTACACTTCACGCTGCTTCACAGCCGGCTAGTTTGCCTTCTGCTAGTTGTCAAGACTGCAAGGTTTAAATATCGTGAACAACGTTGCCAGACTAAAGAATTACTACGCGATGGTCTCATGGACTCATGGGTACTCGCCACTCGGACTTAGTTAGATATAGTCAAATAGATATTAGATAATAAGCTATATTTTATATTATTTGGGCAGGGTTAGATTTACTGTCCGAATTTGGAGCACATTTGCTCCGCCTTGGCGCCTTGCTCGGATTCGCGGGCAACCCTCAGCGCGTAAGAGTCAAGCCGGAGAGCGCGTTACAGACATCTTTAAAATATAATTGAAAACATTATGACTATAATTTATCTCCCTTATATTATAAATTCAAAAATATCCAAAATACAATAAAATAATTTTTCAAAAGAAAATCTTATCAGGAACAAGTGCGTTTTTCCCAACCAGGATAAATAGATATTGAACAGAATGTTACAGCCAACAATGCAAAAACGATTTTTAAAAAAGTCTGTTGCTCGAGAAAATATGTTTCTGTTTGAATAGAATGTGGCATACGAGTAAAAGATGTTAGTGTGACGCAACTAATATTAGCTTTAACCTGAGAATCAGCTATTTTAGCCAACTAATCCAATGAAGAAACCATTTATTTTCCAAATTTTAATTAAATTTAAACATCTATATATGAATACAAAAATATACTATGATCGACTTGTAATGTACTAAATTGCCAAGATAATATAACAAAAGTGTAGCGGAATGCACAACCATGGATCAATCCGATTTCGCGCCAGAAGATTTATTCACAAGATCTGTGCGGCTATCGCGTAGTTTCATTGCCAATTTTGATCCGAAACGAGCCATGAACCTGACGAATAAAAATGATCACATCGACTCTTAACTTGTTTTACAAACTAACAACAATGTCTCACCATCTGCATGAGGACGGAGCATATTGCCCAAAATACGTGAACAGCAAAACTGGGTTGATAATCATCCAAGCCTCGTCCAGGCGGTTAACTATGGCAGCTAAGCAAAGATGAGCGCATCGATCCGTTTGCATTCGGCGATCTTTTGGGTTCATTGATTCTCCAAGTTTCTGTTTTTACATAAAATCGTCATTATGATTAATAGCTAATAGGAAAACTAATTATTACTTACATGACCAGCTTTGTCAGTAGCGCAGACACTAAGTAAATCCGAAAATACTGGTCCGGGGCATAGCATAGTTACACAAATACCTTCAGATGAGAGCTCGGAACGAAGTGTTTCGAAATATCCCTATTTGACAAAACATTTTCCTTAAATTATTGTCAGAAAATGAGAAAAGAGTTTAGAAAGGTGAGTTTACGTGTAAAGCATGTTTGGTGGCGTTGTAGGTTGCGGAACAAGACGGGCCCATTTTGCCACAAACGGACGACATGACGGCGACCTGCCCGGCTTTCTTGGCTAAAAAGTGCGGAAGGACAGTACGGGTCAGATTGAGCAAGCCAAATACGTTGGTTTCGAATAATTCGCGGTCTAAGGCAATTTCAATATTTTGCCATAGCGCTCTCTGTGATCGACCGGCATTGTTGATGAGGACATCCAACTGAAATATAGATGTAAGGAATAGGAACGGTGAATTTAGTATTTAATAGCTCCTCTTTACTATCGCATGTCTTACGGTTCCAAAGTGGCGAATAACAGCATCGAAATACTGCTGATGGAGCTCTAGCTTGGTGACATCAACAGGAAGAATTAGAATGTCTTCTTCTTTTATGCCTGATTTCTTACCAACCACTGTTTTGTAAAGCAAATTTTATTTAAAAAAAGGAAAAGAAATATATATATATAGATATTTAAATAATACCTAGGCACTGTGTTTTAACTTTTTGAAGTTCATCTTTCCTTCTAGCTGAAATGACAACTTTGGCTCCATTAGCAGCAAGCTGTAAAGATATTAAAAATTTAAGGAATGCAGCTGTGATAGTATGACTAATAGATTTTACAGTAATAATAAATAGACTGTCACTTACTTCATAGGCTATGTATTCTCCAATGCCAGAGGAAGCGCCAACAACCCAGTAAACTTTTCCTTTTACAGTGCCTAAAGAAAGTGGAAAACCAAACCTTTAATCAATTAACATAAATAACATTCTGGTGTTATATCTACTTACTCAGTGGTTTCCCAAATTTTTCCCAAAACAGCAAAGTGAAATCGCCATCGCACAAGATCAAAAATAAAGCGAGTAAGAGAAGAAAAATGGCCGAATAAATTAAGAGACACCACGCCATTATATATATTGTTTGCCGAGAAACAAATAAAAAATGACGTCGTAAAATTAATCACTGTAGAGATTCGTAAATCCCAAAGTACCGATTTGTTTACCAATCTGACAGCTGGCAGATAAACTGACTGATGTTTTAGTCGTGCAGCAGACAACATTTTTCACCGAAGGGCTCTTCTTACAATTATTTTTTTTATCACTAGATGGAGGTCGTAGTTACGCAGAAAGTTTAAACAAAAGTAACTATTTTAAAATTGATTCCTCTATTTTTCCGCAGCTACCTTTCTCAAGTTGAAAGTTTATATATAGTTTGTAATTTATTGTTTTGTAAATAATGTCAAGAAAGTCTCTACTTCTTCCCACTGTTCACAAACTTACAACAATAAATAGGAATCGCGCAGGAAACTGCGTCTTTGCTGGGGATTGACGTAGTACCGTACTCTCTAGGGTTTGCCAAAGTCAAACAAACCATACATGCATCTCCTTTCGTAATTGTCAAAGCTAATTTTATCGAGATTCTTGTAGCGCAGGGGATTTCACGTGACACCAGTCGTCACATGCGCAGCGCATTTTCAACAGAAAACTGCCGCGTTGTAGTCACAAAAATAACAGATAAAAACACTAAAATGTATACCACCTTTATAACCAGCTTGTCATAAACCAATCACACAAAGTATGTGTTAACTGACATGATGAACTCAATCTTTAAAGCGTTAAACTTTAAAAACGTTTGTCTTAGCGTTTTAACTGCACGAAACTATATGCCCTACTATAAAAATGAATCAGATAAATTCGTTGTAAAATTTTATGCTAGTTTTCTTCTATAAAAAAGTAACCAACTACCTTATCTCCTCGTTTTTACAAAAAAAATTTTCAACCCAAACTAGCCATTCATTTTTAAAACTCTTTGGGAACTTCCGTTGAACGTTCGCGTGCAAAGTCCACAATGTTCATGCGTGACAAGCATATTAAGCGGCGGATTCGAAACATTAACGAAGCAACGCTTCACGACTTTATTTTTAAATATTTTCGGATTCTGTTACGCTTAATTTTGAATTTTGAATGAGATTTTCTCTTTAAGAAATATTTTTAGATTTTGTTTTTGCCGGTTGGCTGTTTCCGTATCTAGTTACATAGACTATGACACAAGTTCCATTGCCCGAAGGCGTGAAACACCTTGAAAGCGAAATAGGAAAAAATTCCTGACGGGTTGTCAAGCTGAAAGTAATCACGTATATCATTGCAATATCAATGTGGCGGTGAGCTTTTATCTTTTTACTTGACAGCGCGCTTGTCTAATGAGGTTTTACGTCTGGTTTTACGCTAATAAAGGATAACTTCATTGTAGATATAATTAAAATCTCTTATTTAAATGTATCAGCATTGCAAAACTCCCGATAGCCGAAAACATGGGATACGGATTTATTTTTTGTAGCAATATAATACGTTACTTCCTGTTGCTTCTACGGGCTTGCCGCCGTTTTTTTTTCCTTTCGCTACAATTCGTCGAGTGATCGTACGATCCCCTCAACCAACCAATGACGACTCGACTACTTCCGCTGTTATTCGATCAATAACCGCCATCTAGCATTCTTTATTTCTTTCAATAAAATAATTGATCCTCTATTAATGAAAAATATTCTCCATTCAGAATTCGAAGGCAGTATATTTTACATGAAATTAATTTCTCGTTAGAAATCGATTAATATCATAAAAATGTCTCGAGCCGACGCGACATATTTGTTCAGATGTGGGCCATTTTTCTTCCTAGAATTTTCGGAGAAAATAAAAGGATCCTTTACCAAGTTTTGAAAAGAAAAAGAAATGATTACAAAGAATACTAGGAAGAATTGAAAGTCTTCCCAGTTGTATGATATCGATACTTTTTTTTTTGGACAGTGTGTAATAAATTTCCACACACCCGGAGGAGAGAGCTGCTGCGCCGTTGCCCCCCAGCCCCCTTGGTCTGCCGCGTGGTTCTATCCAACTGCCAGTTCTCGCTGTAACTTTCTCACCGGCTGTCACGCCCCGAACCAGCTCATTCCTCTCTCATTATTCGTCATGGCGTCTTTCCTCAACAAGAAATACAAGCTCGTCTCGTCCGAGAACTTTGACGAGTACATGCAAGAATTGAGTAAGTTTTATTACTTCATGCTTACATATTCTTTACTTTGATCCTGTTGATGCACCGTGTCAGACGATACATTTTTACCTGTGCTTAACTGGCGCCGGCTTTTGATTCAGTTGAACGTGATGTGGTTTTTAAATTTTCGCGATACGCTATTGTACTTGTTTTAGACTTTTGCTTTATATGTGCCAAATGTATTACTATTAATAAATATGTCGAGTAGCCAAACACGTGGAGGATCTTATTAGATGGTGAGGCAGCTCGAATCGTAAGAGTTTTGGCCGTGATCCAAAAGTTCGTTGGCACCCTCACTGACCCTTTTTTAAATATCAGATAAAAATGTTTCTCTCTCGTTATGCAGAAGTGGGATTCGTCATGAGGAAGCTGGGAAACAGCGCAACTCCCATCGTCGAGGTCACCCAAAATGGGTAACATACTTGGACTAATGTTTAAAGTCACATGAGATCTAATCAACGTTGTTTCGAGCAGTGATGAATACACCATGACCACCGCGACAATGCTGAAGACCACCACCATCAAGTTCAAATTGGGCGAAGAATTCGAGGAAGAGCGAGGAGATGGAACCAAGGTTAAGTCGGTTATCACTCTCGACGGCAACAAGATGACCCACGTCATGAAAGGAGATCCCGAGTCGACCATTGGTAACATTGATTAAGTTTTTATCTCTTCATTGCAGAATTTTATCGTTTTGTTTGTTGAATAATTTTCCAGTTCGCGAGTTTAATGGTGATGAAATGAAAGCCGTAAGCTCATCTTTTCTATTTATTTTTTTTTTACTGTTTAAAGCAAATTTTAATCGTTTTATATCCAATAGGTTCTTACCGCCAACAGCGTGGTTTGCAAGCGAAACTACAAGGCCGAATAAGCTGAAAAGATCTGCATGCTTCGCTACCGTTACATTATGATTCCCTTATCAATGCACAGGAAAGAGAATTTCAACAGGCAAATCTTTCGTTTCCCTCTTCTCAATCTTGCCAGCCGTAATTTTTGTTGATTTTTTTTATTTCTTGTTGGGTTATGCAAGCTGTGTAGTTGGCTTATCAGGTCAATAAAAACCATAGAATTCAATATTGAGTTGATTGCTTCTTTCGTTTATTTTTCATCAATTTTGTTGAAGTATGGTTTTAATAAAAAAAAGTGCCAGACATAATTTTCAATATAAAAACATCTTATAAAGTTGAATGGACTTTTCATTAAGCAAGTAATGACAAAAAGAAGAAGAAACAAGTACTTGCATACCAATATTACTTTTTATTGCCACAACCACTGGCGTAATAATTCCAATAGATAATTAGCTACTATTTATACTTAAAAAAAATAAGACTACTAAAAAGAAAGGAAAAGTAAACCACAATTTTAGGGCATACACGATTTCGTGCG
Source organism: Chydorus sphaericus (assembly GCA_030141595.1). NCBI lineage: Eukaryota > Metazoa > Arthropoda > Branchiopoda > Diplostraca > Chydoridae > Chydorus > Chydorus sphaericus. The sequence goes on along the minus strand of CM057931.1, from coordinate 8,597,522 downwards.
ATGGCGCATAAAGTATTGGAAGGCAAAAAGTTTTGAAGTTCATCATGTGCCAGCGAGAAGAAAGGCAAAAGATTAGGAAATTAACTCCAAACATCGGCCGAATACCGGCGAGCTGTTTCCAGTTTCTTGACAAAAGCTTGGCCTTCAGTCACCGACATTTGTCCGTACTGGACACAAATATCGGTGATGATGTCATGGACGTCACGTGCCATATTGCGAGCATCTCTGTACAAATTAAATAGAGTTAATTCATTTCCAAGTCCACTTCTATCTAATCTAATTATGCGTACCCGCAAACGTAAAGGTGGCCATTCTCTTGACCGAGTAGTTTCCAGATGAGTTCACCGTGCTCTCGAAGCAAGTGAGTTACGTAGACTTTCTTTTCTTGTTCACGGGAGAATGCAGTGTGCAACTAAAAAGAAATTGTGGTTGATAAGACTCTTCGGATTCCAATAAATATTTTTTATCACTTACAGTTAATACGCCGTCGTCGATGTACTCTTTGAACTCTTCCTGATAGAGGAAATCCTCAACACGGTTACGACATCCGAAGAAAAGAATCGATTCTCCGACCGGTTTTCCTAATATCAGATAGAACAAATAAATATATATTAACTATTCAATTAACAAATTAAAAAACATTAAAGTCGATCGTGAGATAAGATAATATCAAAAGAATGGGAAGGTCAAGCGGTAATCTGTTCAATAATAGTCGACTAGTAAATTTTTAAAATACCTTCTTGCTTCATCTTATGACGCTCTTGAATGAATCCACGGAATGGAGCTACACCAGTACCGGGCCCAATCATAATAATTGGTGTTTGAGGACGAGCGGGCAATCTAAACAAATAATAAAATATAAGTAACTAGAAATCAATGGGCCTAGGTGAATGACTGCTTTACCGGAATTGGGATTTACGGATGAAAACTGGGACGAAATGAGGTGGTTGATCTTCAATTGGTTGTTTAGCCGCGAGCCAGCTTGTGGCTACACCACTATTTGTGCGTCCGGTGGGTGTGGTGTACTTGACCAAAACAGCTGTCACGTGAACGCACTCCGGATACAACTATTTAAACGTAAATTAAGAATAGAAGCCATAACTAAGACAGATGAAACTCTAGCGTGTCCATTTCTATAAGCGTAATCACTTTAGCTGAAGAGGAGATGGAGTAGTATCGGGATTGTAGACGCGTCAGCAATTCGCAGACCAAATCCAGTGGAGGTTTGCAAGACGGCAAATCTTCTAGAATGTGAAGTAGACTTCGGTTTTCCTGAAGCACCCATTGCTGATAGAGTTCCTTGCCCTCCGGATTAGCTGCCGTCATCTTGAGGAGCTTTTCCTTCTCCTATTACAAATCAAATTCAAGTCAGATCGTCAGAATTCTTTCTCTCATGAAATTAGCTAGTCTGCACCTCTGGATTAGTGGTGTACTCGGCCAATTCTTTCAATACGTGAGTCCTTGGATTAGAAGTGATATCAAGGTAATACGAGAGAGCAGTACGGTACGTACAAGGACACGGAAAGGGATGCTTTTTCGAAGAATCCTCTGTGGGAGAGAAAATGATCATGAAATAATTTCTTCAGAAAAAAAAAGACGCTAACGTACCGTCGATGTTGACTAAAGAAATGGGCGAATCCAAGTCTGTAGAGAGCAGTTCGCCAAAACGGTTAACCAATTTTTGGTCATTCATTGGGTAAATGGCAACATGGTCACCTAAAATCCAAGATAATTGTTAAGGCTGAGAATTGAAATGGGAAAATTTACAGCGAAAGTTACCGGCATCGTATCTTAGTTTAGAATTGGAAATATCCAGTTCGATATGCATGCAACTCCGGTCTCCTCCTTTGTGAAGCTCACGCCAAGCAACCACTTTGGCTAAGAAAGGATTTTTGGCATCGAAGGGTCTTGGGGTTGAATGAATAATAAGGTGTTAAAAAAGATATCCATAACAATTCAAGATTTCAACACTTACGGTCGCTGTGTTTGGTATGCTCTGAGGCGAGCAATTTCGCCAGTAAACAGTTTCTCTGGCGCAACTTCGGGAACAACCAACCGGTACTGTCGCATAGAAATTTCTTGCAGGTTCATCTCCAAACCAAAATAGTCCAAAACAGATGGCCAAAATTTATCCTTCCATGTTAAGAAGTCCTCTTCCATACTAGAAATAGCAATTTAAAATTTGAGCAACGATTATAAGTAAAATAAATTATTTCTAGCGGCACGCTTACTTTCCGTCATCATCACCCATTCCGGCTTCAACGACGCGAGTTCCGCCAAGCTCTTCTAGCCGCTTATCAACGTATTTGCCTGTTGCGTTAAAATGTTCGTAGGTTTTGTTTCCCAAAGCGAACACCTTGAAAAGGAAAATTAAAGATTAGAGGATTATGTAAGGAATAGGAAAAATGTGGATTTTACAGCAAAATTGATGCCAGTTAGATCAGCATCTCCAGCTTGCAGCCATTCATAGAGAGCCTGTGCGTTATCAGTGGGATCACCTTCTCCATAGGTTGCCATGCAGAAGACGGCTAACGAATTTTTAATTTCAGTTAGTTTAGCCAGCTCCTCCTAAACACAAAAAATAAACGGCAATTAGGTATAAATCAGTCTAGTAATTAAATTATGTCATGTTACACAATGAAGCTTGTAAATTTGTTATCTAATGAGATTTAATTGCTAGTTACCATATATAATTACGCAACAAGTAGTAAAATAAATTGATACAACTTGAATAAGGAATCACATCTCGACTCTTACCATTTCACATTCTTCTGGGTCTGCAACCAGAGCCTTCATGCCATATCTTGCAGCTTCTTTGGCTAGACGTCCAGCAAACTCTTCTGCTGTTCCAGTCTGGCTACCGTAGAAAACAACAATGTTCCTCCCAGAAGCCTTCATTTTACCAATGTAACTGTTTTCACTTGCTTTTGGAGATGCTAAAGTTGGCCTGTAAAAAGAAATGATTGCATTAAGTAGGACATTACAGTAACAATATGAGGAAGGAATATTACTGCATTGTGTAGCCTTTGCTTGTAGGTGGCTGAGGTTTGTTGTTCCCTCTGAAGTACATCCAGTAAATTCCAAATCCAGCCATTCCGGCTAGAAGAACAATATCCAAAACACCAAACATTGGAGCTGAAGCTGCTGTTGTATTTACAGCGTCTTCCATGTTTAAAATCCTAAATTCAACAAGAGAAAGTAAGTAGTACACTTCATAAACCAACAATAGATCTATGCACACTGTAGACTCTTGACTAATTTGCCTTTAGTGATTCAGCAGCACTTATAGTTCAATTGATTAGCGTTTAAGATAAGGAGAGGAAAACCCAAAAAAAGCTGCTCGAAAAGACGACGTGACACAGGTAGGTTGTATCACAAGTGGCACTGTTATAACATCTCTAACAGGTGTTCTTCCACTATGAAGAGAAAGTTGTCTACTGCTACAGGATATAGAGGGAGGAGAAAATAGGTAGACTACTTACGTAACCGTACTTGTTTACAATTCAAGGGAAAGACTGAAAGTATCGAGGAATGTTACACCACTAGAAATCCTAAAGCAACTAGGATTTCCCTTCAAACCCCCGCGTAAAATACCCAACGGGATTGACGGAGATAAAAGAGCACTGTCAGCACTGCATCAGGGATTCACGGCTTCGTTCGTCTGGCCGTCTCGTCGGTCTGGACCTGAACCCTGGATTTTTTCTCTCACTGAAAAAAAAGTATAAATTGGTAGAGAAAGTTCCAAGGTCAACAACAAACTTTAACTGCCCTCTCGGGATCGCTTGTAGAACTCATTTTTTCAAGCCCATTTTATTTTTTTGAAATAAGAATTAAACTAAAAACTTCAATGACGATAAAAGGTCCATTTAAACGAAAACTTTAACCTTAACTACTTGCGCTCCAGTTACTGTCGAATCAATTTTCCTCGTGCCAGTACTAGCGTTAATTATAACAATTTAGACGAATCACGCAGGCACAAAAAATGATAGTTGGATTACTTTTACTCTTAAAGTTTTCCGGGCCTTGACATGTTTTTTTAAAGCAATTTTAAGTCCGTCATCAGATAACCTTGCGAAATGGGCAAGATCTATAGTGGTACCTGAGACTCGAGAGTGAGGGGTGCATTGGGTGCTAGGGCGGAAATGTTCTCAAGCTCTGATAATGAAGGATTCTATTTTTTTTTTTCAGACGATCGTCATAGATAACTGATAATAAAGGATGGGATGTCACAAACAAATGGAGGTTTTCGTTTTTCCCCATGAAAAAAGTTTCACCGATGGCATGGAGTGATTATAGCTTGTAAATCCGTCCCCCAGGTGATTTGTTCCCTTTAAAATAGGCTGCGTATCTCATGCAGAACATCTCTCCCGCAATAAAAAAAATATGACTCAACTTTTAAAAATAATATTTCATCAATGCATTTGTATAAATAATAAGAGACAGTGGACTTGCGGGAAAATAAATATTAAGTTTTACTAATACCGTACATGTCTATCACTGTTGATAATGGATATGCTTTTTGAATTTTTTTTTGGATGTCAAGGGAGCTTTGATTCGTAGTGAATGTGCTTTTAAGGGCATTAAAAGGGGCAGTGAAAGTAGAATATTTTATGTGCCATTCTTTTTAAAATAGACTACAAGTGCTTTATAGTTGATGTATGAGTTCAATTATTTTTTTTTGTGTGCAAGAGGTATAGGCATATTGCTGTAGAATAGTGCTTCTAGCGCCTTTTAAGGGTCGGTCACACGGCCGCTTTTTCGCAAGTTTTTATATGCTTAAGCATTAGTTAATTAGCGGAATTCAGGGGTTTGGGCCTTTCACTTGCTTTTAGACCATACGACTTGAAGCCCAAAACCCCGAAGTCCGCTATTTCATAAATGCTTAAGCCTTTAAAAACCACCAAAAAAGCGGCCGTGTAAACGGGCCTTTAAACATTTAATGGTTTTGCGCCTCCCTTCTTTTAAAATGGAATAAGCAACTACGGTACTACATCTCGGGCAGGCGGTTCGTCGGTTCTCTACATTATTACTACAGATTAAATTCAGTGTTTATAAATACCCGGCATCTGAGTTCAAAAGTCGGCTTTACGTTCAAAACTTTAAAAGTATCCGAGTCCGTTGTTTTCTTGCGCTTAGAATACAATCGATATACATTCCGATACGTAAGCTTCTATCGATACTTCCCTTCAATGTTGTTTTCCATGTTGTCGTTTGACAGCTCACAGCTGAGACTCCTCAGAGCCGAGTGCCAACATCATTCAACCATAAAGCAAACATTCGTCCAATAGTTTTGTAAGAGCTAGGCACCATATAAAATTACGGAAACGTGCATTAAATTGAAGAACGTGATACTAGTTTTAATATTGGATAACTTCCGACAGTCACGGATCTCTAAAAATCATAACTCGCTAAAAAGTAAGTCTAGTCGCACCATCTTGCATTCGATATTAATTTTAAGTTGGGGTGACCATGTTGTGTTGTTTACTTTATTGTAACAGATGGACAGCATCAGGAAGCACAGCTCAGCAATGTCAGCATTTCCTCAAAGACCCTGGATGTCTACCTTGGGGGCTGCTGCTGCAACTGGTGAAGGAAATAAAGGCTTGAAAGGCATAGTTGCAGGTATGTTATGGTTTTTAAAAATTTCACTCAAATTTGTATTGTATTGGTATTTACCAATGGCCTGAATCCTGATTGCATTTGTTCTTATAGTCACATAGTGAACTTGGGACAATTTGGTTTCAAGCCAAGATAGGCTACCTTATGTGCAATTAATGGGCAAACAGCCAGTATTTTGGTTTCACTGCCTAATTATCTATTTTTCTTTAAGTTGATTATTTAGTATTTAATTTCAATCTTCATTAATGCTGAATCTATTTTCTAAATATAGGAGGAATCACTGGAGGTATAGAAATCTGCATCACTTTCCCCACCGAGTATGTCAAGACTCAATTGCAATTGGACGAAAAGGCCGGCAAGAAGCAATACGACGGAATCGTCGATTGCGTCAAGAAGACTGTTCGTAGTCACGGAGTTCTAGGACTATATCGCGGACTTTCTGTTCTTCTCTATGGTTCCATTCCAAAATCTGCCGTCAGGTAGACTGAAAAATGGAATTTAAAGTCATTCAGCTAAGCTCGATTATTTCTCAAATTTAGATTTGGCGCATTTGAAGAGTTTAAGAAACGCAGTGTGGATGCGAATGGAAACTTGTCAGCAGGTAACCGTTTGCTATGCGGTCTTGGAGCTGGTGTTGCTGAAGCAATTTTTGCCGTGACACCTATGGAGACGGTAAAAGTCAAGTTTATCAACGATCAGCGATCAGCTAACCCACAGTTCAAAGGTTTCTACCACGGAGTTCGAACTATCATAAAGAATGAAGGTATCGATGATTGAAAAAGTCCGACTTATAGTTTAGAAAATGATTCTAATTTTATCTTTGTAACAAAGGAATCAGAGGAACATATCAAGGATTGACGGCCACAATCATGAAACAGGGATCCAATCAAGCTATCCGATTCTTTGTCATGGAAACCATGAAGGATTGGTATCGCGGAGGCGATTCAAAGAAGTCCGTGCCAAAGCTCGTTGTGGGTGCTTTCGGTGCGATCGCTGGAGCAGCTTCCGTTTTTGGCAATACGCCAATTGACGTTGTCAAAACCCGGATGCAGGTATTAACTTGGAACTGCTGACTCTACATGAGTACATCTAAATTTAAAACAAAACCATCATTCAGGGTCTTGAAGCGTCGAAGTACAAAAATACGGCTGATTGCTTCGTTCAGATTTGGAAGAATGAAGGGCCTAAAGCGTAAGATTAAACATCTATTACTTTTTCATACAATACATTAACTGTTCCGATTCTTCAACAGGTTTTACAAAGGAACCATTCCGAGAATGAGCCGCGTATGTCTCGACGTGGCCATTACTTTCATGATTTACGATTCATTCATGGAACTCTTCTCCAAAGTTTGGAAGTGAAGCAGTTGAATCATGACAAGCACCATAGTCGCACAGCGTCAAACACAGATCAATTTACTCTCCTGTTTGCCTTTGATGTTATCAGCTAGCTTTCCATTGGGGTAGTTGGGTATGGGTGTTCTCCTTGCAAATTCAGAGCTAAAATTATGAATGTTAGATTATGGTTGTTTAGAGGTGTTGTTTATTCAAGATTGTTTTCTTCCGTTACTATGCCATATCATTCCTCATTGACCCAAGCTTTAGTGGCTTGGTTCATATATTTACGGCATTCCCTGTGTTCATTTCAATACCCGGTAACGGTTCCATGTTAAAATGCACCGCCTACGAATCTACGCACCAAATCACCGTCCTCAAACATTTATGTACACTGTATTATTGCCCAAACGCATCAATACAGCATAAAAAAAAACGACTGGAAAGCCGAGAAGGAATTAAGAGGAAGTTAGAAGTTATCATTTTTTCCACATCGAGTATAGGGAAGTGCCAGAGGGTAAAAGGAAACACTGATACGTTGATGTGCAACAAGAGTAGCGTTCCGTCAGTTGGGTGGGTCTGTACACACGATTCGAATTTGTTTAGATTTGTTTGTTTTTTCACTTCTTCATTTTTGTTGGATAGGTTATAGCAACACATATCACTTCCAATGCCACGGACCTTAATTTAAAAATAATTAACGGGAAGTTCGTGTGCGAACATTTAAGAGGAGCAAAGGGGAACTTTTGGACACAAAATAAGAGACGAGAATGGGGGGTAAAGGCTGGAAGGTGGGGGGCAGGGTGCGGAATGCAACAATTTGGACGTGTTATCTGATGAAAAATCAGGGAAGAATTATAAGGAAAAGGGAAATGAAAACACGCAGGCACGCAAACATATTCTCAACTAAAGATGATATTAATAAGAAAGCCTCCTCTCAGCGAGAATCGATGGCTAGCATTTGGGCACCGTGCATAAAGTACCATAGGGTCGGCACAACGTTGATTCTTTATAAGCGATGGCGGCTGTACTGTACGTTTTGTTTATTTTGTCGTCTCTCCTTTCCTACCTTCAAACACCCATGGGTTGCTCTCGGTCCATGCGTTCCTTAAACATAATCGTTTCTTCATAGATCAACTCTTTGAGTTTCTCTTTGGGAAGGTCATCCAGTTCCATTTCAAATTTAAAAGGCTCTTCGGCGACAGGCTAAACAATTATTTTTAAAAACCGCGTAAGTATAGAAAGACTTTAAGTCATCTTGAAAATTTAAAATATACCTCGTCAGCCGGATCATAGTACTGTTCTAGGTAAGGATGTGCAAGTGCGTCCTCGACTACAATCCGTTTATGTGGATTGAAAGTCAACATCTTGTCAAGCAGGTCCAGAGCCTTGGGGTCCGCGTTTGGATAAAGTTTCGTCCACGGCACTTTGGGTTTATACGGCAAGGATTGTAAATAACTCCGTGCCTGAAGAGAGAGAATATTAATAATGCATATGGTAACATGCGATGCCGTTCTCAGTCGACTTGAAAGGAAAGTTCCAGGCAGAAAAATACCTTCTCATTAATGATGCACTGAAGATCGTCTGGAGTTGGGGATCCGAGGACTCCAAGGATGTGATTAAGTTGGTCGAGGTAATGTTTTCCGGGGAAAATAGGCCGGTTGGAAAGCATTTCCGCAAGAATACAACCCACTGACCAAATATCAATTGATTTGGTGTAGCCCTAAAGAATTAAGCAAATGTTATTATTTTGTAGAATTAGAGATTCAATAATTTAAATGTTGTTTTACCTTGGAGTTGAGCATAATCTCTGGTGCACGGTACCATCGTGTTGCTACATACTCTGTTAAGAAGCCAGTGTGGTCGTGGTCAGGATCCGCTACTCGTGCAAGACCAAAGTCGCAAATCTATTTTGGAAAATCATACTAGAAAATGCACTTCATTAAATATAAAGTGCAGAGTTGAAACAAACCTTGAGATCACATGTTGTGTTCAGAAGAAGGTTGGATGGTTTCAGGTCACGATGAAGAACATTGGCCGAATGAATGTACTTGAGTCCACGAAGGATTTGGTACAGGAAGTAGCATATGTGGTCATTGCTTAGCCTCTGAAAGAGCCAAAATTTTAATTAATAAAACATCCCATGAATTTACCATATATTTCATACTTGTGTTTTCAGAAGTTTGTACAAATCTGTTTCCATTAGACACTGTACAATGTAAACATCTTTCATTTGGTCAATGTCTACAGACCGAATGATGTCCCGAATGTCAATAATCTACAAGGGTTGAAGAACAAAGAAAAAATTATTACAACACCAAAACTAAGCAGGAAAAGAAACTCACATTTTCATGCTTGAAGCGAGTCAAGATTTTGATTTCTCTCAGTGTGCGCTGGCAATAAGTTTGATGCTCAAATGGAGATATCTTCTTGATGGCCACTTTAGTCTTGGTCAGATTGTCATAAGCAGATCTAAAGAAAGATAAGAAATGTAGTTAGGAGTGTCCCATCTTAAAAACCAAAGATGGTGTGAACACGACGGGTAAACAGTGGCAAACTCTCTTTGTTTACAGCAGAGGACAAACAAGTTTCCGGGTGTTGGGGGGACCCAAAGCTTAAACCTTGAAAAAAAGACGAAGTAAATTAGAAAATTGAATTTACTTACACAACCATTCCGTATGCCCCTTCTCCGATGTAGGCTAAATTTGTATACCGTGGGCCACATTCGAAATTTTGCCCCCTAATCACTTCAATATTTTTCAAAGCGCCGATATTGGCCTGTTGTTCGGCCATGTTTGACTAAAATGGCCGATCTCACTTATCTGACGTTTGTGCACGAAGTCCAAACTGGTACATGTACTAACTCAGAGCAGCACCTACCATTCTGCGCGAGTGGCTCCGTCAACCATACGCATTAAAATATTTGCAATTATTTCCTCTATTATTTTATTCAATGCTTATTATTGATAAAATAATTAAAAAATTTATTTCATAAAAATTATGATTATGCGAAACTGCAATGCTGTATTTTCAAGGTCAGTAGTTATTCGTTTATTCGTTGTTGCAGATGCTGATCATTACGACCCTATGTTAGTATGTTGTCAATATAGCAGCCCTACCAACGGCCCGTCGGCTGTCGAGACTCGAGAATCACTGTCGAATTGCTGCGGCCTACCGGTTTTGTCGTGACTGGGGAATATTTATCAAACTATTTTCATTGTGCATAGTGGACATTTCAACATCTTATTTGACGTAAGTTGAATTTTTCTCCTAATAATCGTCGTATATGATTTTGATACAGCAATTAACTAAACTTTCTTGTTGTTAGTTCTAGTTTCACTGCATCAAACTAGCCATGAACGCTCCTCCATCGTTCGAATCCTTTTTGCTCTTTGAAGGAGAAAAGAAGTAAGGCCCTAAATTCTTCTGTACTTTATTTCTTTATTGTAATGAAAATTTCTTTCCAGGATCATTGTGGAGCAGGACACCAAAGTCCCAAATGCAGCTATTTTTACTGTCAACAAGGAAGACCACACTCTTGGCAACATGATTCGCTGGTAAAATAAAATATTTTTAAAGGCATGTGTGTCCAACAAATGAGATTCAGTTTTATTGTGATTTTATCTTATACATTCAGTACTTTAATTTTGTTGAATGTTTCTATTTCGTGGTCCTACACTTGAAATTACTTGGCTTTAAAATTGGGAGAGTGCAACAAAATAGACTTACCTTGTTTGCTCATGATTTTTCTATGTCTCTCTAAAATCTTTTTCCTTTTTTTAAAAATGTATATTTTTAGTCAATTGTTGAAGGACCCCAATGTGCTATTTGCTGGCTACAAACAGCCTCATCCTCTTGAGCACAAGTTCATCCTGCGCATTCAAACCACGCAAAGTTACTCACCTGAGAACGCTTTGATGCACGCCATCACGGATCTCATTTCAGAACTATCGCTGCTTGAAGAACGATTTCGGGTAAAACATTGCCTTGTATTTTTAATGCATAAATCCTCTTTATTTAATTACAATAAACTCAACAGGATGCCGTTCGAGAGAAACGGGAGGGACTGGAGTAACGGGTTGTTTGATTGGGATTGAAATTCTTAAATACACAATTTTGTATGAATATTTTTCTGCCAAAACACCAAATCTCACTTCGTTAGTTAAAGTAAGGCACAAAATTATTGAAGAAAAAATCGTAGGCAGTTGACGCTTTCCGTAGATAGAGATTTAATAGATAAATAGCTCAGTAAGTGGCTTCTTCTTCACACTCCGAGGTAAGATGTCCGAACACTGCGTTGCACACAATTTTATAGAAGAGTTAACACATAATTTTCATGTCAGATAGTCATAATTCCTTATTATACCTTCGCAGTTATCACAATAAGGCCGAGTACTCCCTCTTACACCTCCATGGTGTGAATGCTGATTGTAAGCCGCCGAGCTGCGATTCAAGAGAGCAGGCGGACTGTCAGTCTCACTAGAGGCCTGTGTTGGACAGTCCTCGGTATCATGCAAGTCAAACTGATCACAAATATCGCAGAATAGACGCGGCGCCGTAGTTTTAACACCATTCCTATGAGGAAAAAGAACTTGATGATTTTGAGGAACTAGAATTGTTAGTAGTCTAAAAAATACTGAGGAGAATCGCCGACGACGTTTTGGCCGAGAAGAGTAGCCTTGCTAATTTCAAGTTGCATTCTTAATTCGTCGCATTTTCTCTGCATGTCAACGATGACAGAATTAAGGAAATCGATTTCACGTCGAGAATTCTCCAAATCTTCTTTGAGCTTTTGCTCTCGAGAATCTGGATCTAAGAGCAGATAGATTAATAGCGTTTTATTTATTTTTTTTATCATATTTTAATTTACCTTTTGATATCTCAGCAGCAGAGTTGTTGCGTGCGGCGGCCACTTGTAGCTCGACCACTTTAGCCTCTAAGGCCTTCTTCTCTCGGTCGACTGTGGAGAAAGCTGTAAGGAGTCTAGATACATCTCCATTTGATTTCTTTACTTCGCTTAACTGTTGAGAAAAAATAATTAGCATCGAACTATTTAACCTATTTATTTTTTTGAATAACATACTTCGTGACGTAAGGCATCGAGTTCTTTCTCTTTCGCCACAAGGCCCTCTGTCAACTTGAGGACGCGATCTTCGGCCTTATCTCGATCGTCCATCTCTTCCTTTAACTCAGATTCTTTCAATTGCAAGTTGTCCTTCAGTTGGCGAACTTCTTGCTCCAGGACGGATATCTGCTCTGTCGACAGTTGAATTTCATCGTTAGCCGCCTGACGGCCTGCTTCGGTGGATTCAACTGTCACTTGAAGATCCAATATCTTTTTCTTTGCTTCATCCCTAAGAGAAAAAAATAATCAGCTTCTAAAGTTTTAAAGAAAGTAATGTTAAATTTAATTACAGATCTAGAAGAAGTTGATTAACGGAGTCTGCTTCCTGACGAGTTTCTTGCAGCTGGCCTTGAAGACGAGCGCTCTGTTCGGCCATTTGAATTTTCATTGCCTTCAGCTCTTCATCCAGTTTCTTTTCCCTTTCTTTCACGGCATTTTTCTCAGCCGCCAAAGATTCTAAACTCTGCTTCAAAACATTTAAATCGGCTCTCAAAGACGTCTCCATCTGTTGACGGCCTTCTTGAATTTCCTGCTGACTATTCCGACTTTCGTTGAGTGCTGATTGAAGCTGATCTGCCTTAAAGCGGGCTTCATCCAGTGCTTGGCGCAGTTCCTGCTCTACTTCAGCCGCTTGACGATGTTCGTTGAGCTTGGTGTCCAATTCGGCTTTGTGAGCTAAGAAACCCGTCCGGAGCCGCTCCACTTCGTTGGTGAGCTGAATCAGTTTTTTTTCTCGCTCATCAACGGACTGAAGGATCTCATCCCTGTTGCTGGACAGGGCAGATAATTGATTCTCCAATGTTTGAATGGTTTCGCCCATCTGAATCTTCTCTTCTGTCCAAGCGTATTTCTCCGTTTCGAAATTGGCAAGAGTTTCGTTTAATTCCGCTAAACGATTAACCGAGCTTTCCTGCTCGGTTTTTAAAATGGACTCTCGATGTTCAAGCTCGGCGATGGATTCTTCTAGCTGGAACTTTTCATCCACCCATTGCGATTTTTCTGCTTCCATGGCAGCCAAAGATTTTTGCAATTCCTCAATCGTATTGAGTGACTCTTCTCTGCTAGCTTTGAAATTGGAAAGTTGGCTACCGATTGCTTTAGCCAATTCTTCCAGCCGAGCCTTATCTTCGATCCAAGTCATTTTATCCGCTTCGAGAACAGCCAAAGATTTTTGGAGCTCATCCACACTATTAGCGGATTCCTTTAATTTATTTTCTAATGTTTCGAGTTGCTCCAGCAAGCGATCGTGATCTTGTTTGGTACTGGTCAGACGACTTTCTTGTTCTTGAAGAGTTGCAAGTTGTTGGGCATTGAGTTTTTCGGCTTCTTCGGTCTTTTTCTTAACCTCCTCAAGCTGACGTACAAGTGCTGATATCTTTTCCGTCGACTGTTGATCCTTTTCCGCCATTTCAGATCGAAGCGAGGCCACGAGTTGTTCTAATCCACTCTTCTCCTGTTGGATCGTTCCCAACTGCGTTTCAGCATCGCTGAGCGACTGCCGTGCTGCCATCAGCTCCCCGTGTAGACGAGTTAGATCTTGAGAGGCATCATTTGAAGAGCTGGAGAGGTGTAGCAGCTCCGATTCCAGTCGACTCTTCTCATTGCTTAGCTGGGAGGACTTTTGCTCTGAATTAGACAACTGTCGTTCCAAGTCTTCAACTTTGCTCTTCATGTTTTCGGCTTCTTGAGTGACGTTAGCTAAAGATGACTCTAATTTGCTTTTCTGTTCTAGGCTGTCGGTAATCTGGCTTTCGAGAGAGCTGCATTTGGCAACCAGTTCTTGACGAACACTCTCGTCAGATTTCGCATTCTCGACGGCTTTAGCAAGTGAATCCTTTTCATGCACCAGTTCTGCTTCTAGTTTGCTGAGCAGTGCTTTACTCTCTTCTAAACGGGATTCCGAGTCTTGATATTTTACCTTCCCATTCTTTCTCAATTTCTTTGGAGCGGACCAAACCATCATGCGCTTCTTTGAGCTCGTTCTCCACCCGATCCAGTTGAGTTCGAGTATCTTCAGGCTCGACGTTCGAGTTCTTCACACTTGCCCTTCCATTCTTCGGCGAGTTTCCTTCCTGCTTCTTCAGAACTAGAGAGCTCAGCCTTGCTGCTCAAAAGTTCCGCTTCTATTTGAGAAATCTTGGCTTTTGCTTCCGCTTCTCGTCGCTCCAAGTCTTGGACACTTGCTTCTCCACTCTTCTACAAGTTTCTTGTCAGATTCCGATGTTAAAGCTGATCCTGTTCGTGCCTCCAGTAGTTCGTTTTCAAGCTTTGCGAGCTGCTCTTTGCTCTCAGTTACTAAACGATTCGATTGCTCGCATTTTGAATTTAATTCGTTCATTTCTCCTTCCATTCGTTGTTTTGTGTCGTTCAATTCTGATTCGAGTCGGACCTTCTCTTCCGATATCTTGGCTAACTCTTGGGCCATGTCTGCTACCTTGCGATCCTGTTCATCGGTTTTAGTCTTCCACTCATCCGCATGTCCAGTTCGTTCCTTCAAGTCGGACTCGAGTCGAATTTTTTCTTCCTTCAGCTGGTTTAGTTGCTCCTTGAATTCCAATTCTCTTCGTTCCAAGTCATCAGCCTTTGCTTTCAAATCTTGAGTTGATACCTCCTTGATCTGATCCAGCGACAGACGAACAGTTTCTAATTCAGTTTTGAAAGATTGGGCCTTTTCTTTCTCTTCTTCTAGAGACTTGGTCAGTTCTAGAATTGAGCTCTAGATTGTTTTCCAAATGAAAAAGTCAATATAGTGTGTTATACAAGACAGTTCAAACACATACCTGAAGTTTAGCAATAGTTTCAGCATCTTTAGAAGATTCTGGCTCTTCTGTTGATGTAGATTGGGCCTTTTCTTTCTCTTCCTTTAGAGACTTGGTCAGTTCTAGAATTGAGCTCTGGATTGTTTTACAAATGCAAAAATCAGTATAGCTTGCTATACATAACAGTTAAAACACATACCTGAAGTTTAGCAATAGTTTCAGCATCTTTAGAAGATTCTGGTTCTTCTGTTGATGCCACTTTAGAAGCTGATAAAGCGTCCAGTTCATCCTTGTAACGGGCGGCCAGTTCCTCAGCTTCAAAAGAACGCTGAGCCTCTTTTTCCAGCTGCTCTATCTGCCGGGCCAGCTCTTTTTCCTTCTCTTCGAATCCCTTACTTTGGCTCTGAAAAAAGGAAAAGTCAAAATAGTTGAATTCTAAAGAGATAAAGAATTTTGAATTACCTCTAGATCCGATCTCATGATAGTTTCTTCCTCCAACCGGAACTGTAAATCGTCTATCTGGGCTGCTTGGGTTGCTCGAGAGGTCTCTGCGACTTGCAGCAGTTCCTCCAGTTCTGCCATCCTGCTCTTAAGTGACTCCTGCTCCTCATTGAAACGGCGTTGAAGGAGGCCCAGTTGGTGCTCGGCTTCGTCAGCTTGAGCTGCCGCTCTTGTCACCTCCGACCGCTCCATTTCTCGTTCCTTCATCAGCTGCTCGATATGCTGATCCTTCTCTCGGAGTAAATCCTACACAATAATGTAACGTCCCGTGGATTTTCCTCCCGTTAAACCTCGTTTGTTAACAGTCGATGGTCATTTTGATACTATAGTGTGGAGTTTTTATTTTATTTATAATTGTCGAGGCTCACTAAATGATGGATCCTTTACACGAATTATATATCCCATTGGTCAAAATAAAAAGCGAATCCAAGTAACAATTAAAAAAAAGTAATGGCTGATAATAATTAAAAATTAAAGTGAATCATGATTAGTTTGGTTCAAGGTAAGAATGTGTAAGGTTTTGGTTTGTGAAAATGTGTCTCTGCTTTTCGTCATTCTGTTTCGTGCTGGGAAAGGCTTAATAGCAGCCATCAGCGTCGGCGGTGCCATCCTCGTCATATCTCCCCTAATGATATGAAAAGTCCACAGGAAAAAGAGAAAAAATAAAAACGGGTGTAAGTATACGGTGTTGCACTACAAACACACGTTAATTGAATGTGGCCACTTTCGACGACAAAGAAGCAAAAGGGTGCAAGGAGTCGTTATGGTTGAGTTCAGAGGAGGATGGCACCGCCCACCGATATTTGATCCCATTAACTATCTATATGTGGTATAAATAAAATGGTTAGTTTTAAAGTATTGTTTAAAAGCTATAAGCTGCCTTTTAGTAATTCATATTGGTCACTTTCACATGGTTAAATATTAACAAGTACATCAAGACAAGTCTTACCTGTAAGTTGCCATGGGTTCCACCAATCGAAGGCCGGCTTCCCTTCTATAATAAAAAAGGTTAAAAAAGGAATATCAATTACATGATCGATCAAAGCTGAAGAAAGGAAACATAATTAGTTTGATTTTGGTCTTGAGAAAATTATAGAAGCCAAAAAAGGCATTGTTGGGGACTTTTGGGAGAATTCGTTTTCAAAGAAATGCATTTGGAGAGTGAAATAAGCGCGACAGTATTGTGACTGGAGGCGCGCCCTTAAGATTTTGATGTTATCCTCGCACGATATGGCCTGTAGCAACTCGAAAACTTGGGAGGTGAGTATGGTAGATGATTGGAATTGAGATAGATACCTGTTGCAGGCGACTAGACAGCGTTTGGTGAGTGGGTGAGGTCATGTTGTTAGATGTTAGCGAGGTGACGCCCAATCGGGGGCTGCCAATGGCGCTCGGTCGGCTCATGCTTACCCTGCTGACGGCCGTACTGGCACGAGAGGAAGCTACACTCCCGGCCTGAGAGGCCCGATCTCCCAATGAATCCCTCGTCCCTTGCCGGCTAAGTCCAGCTCTGGACATAGAGGCGTTCATAGCGCTGGATGAAGGGCGACGCATCTGGTTCGCCGGAGAGCGGCTAACTTTGTGAATAGGAGCAAAGAGCCCATAGTGAGGAGGGCAGTCAAAGTAGCGTGTTCCAGCCACGGCTCCATCATTCTTGCCCAGCGGATCGTCGAGTTCCACGCCAGCCCACTGGCCGGCAGCAAATTCAGCATTGCCCAAGTAGCGCAACGTGCCGGCTTTACTTCCTTGGCTGCTCGTCACAATCACTCGGTCACCAAGGCGAAGGTCGCCGATGGATTGAACGCTCACCACCGTGTGCGTCGTTGGCGTCGGTCCACCTGAAATGAAATAGATAGGTTACTTCAAGTTCCGAGAGCTACAATCGTATCCATAATCTGTTAATAAATACTAAACGGAAAATGAAACCGAAAGTTATTACAACGTAGTGCATTGACATCGGGTTTTAAGTTTCAACTATGAATCGTCTAGGCATTAAGTTTCAACTACAAATCTAAAACGCTACGTTGATGGCGCCGTAAAACATAATACGGCAAGGACATCTTCGTATCTCTTTTCCATCATCACATTATTTTGGGTATTTTACATAGGAATCGTAAAATGATATTGCTAGACTTAAGCTAGCTGGATCGTTTGAAAGTTTTAAAATGATGGAACTACAAAAAGTGATGTACGGTAGGAATTCTTTAATAGAATTACCTGTCGGAATAGAAGATGCAGGAGCACCAACAGGTGGTGGACTTGTGTGGCGAGAAGCACTGCCAACGCTCTCCGCATCGCCATTTTCGGATGATCCATGCCGTCTGAATAGCGGCCAGCTGCCCGGGTTCCAGCGGCTGTCGCGTCAATCGTGTAAGGCGAGAGAAGACACCTTTTTTGGGTTGGCACTGGAAATAGCGAACCCCGCCGACGGAACCGTCATTCTTGCCAGACAAATCGTCAAGTACGATACCGGCCCAATCTCCTGGAGCAAACTTGGTCTCTCCGATGAACTGGATGACGCCTGATTTGATGCCATTGACGTATACTCGTTGACCGATAATGAAGCTGTCCGTATCTGTCGTCAAAACAATATTGGCTTCTGTATAACAAAAAAAAAAGATTATTATGATTTCGGGACACTTATTCAGGTAAAAAAAAAAAAGTTAACCCCCATTAAAAAAAAGTTTTAAATAGTAAAAATAAATAAAAATAAAATAAGTATAAATCACCTGACATTCGACGGATGCCGGCCTCGCTCAAGCGGCGGGCCAGCTCATAAGCCGCCGCATCTTGGACACTACCATCTACAAGGTGTAAGGTTTGAAGTGCAGAGCGGGATGGGAAACAAGAGACAAAACAACAAGATGCGGGTTACTAATCAGGACTACATACAAACTGACACTCAAACAAATCACATGCCAACATAAAAACGATCAATTACACAGGTGTTAGCCATTCACAAATAAAATAAGAAGAATTGAATAATGAAAGAAGAAGGGTGAGTAATTAGACAGTCGTTATAAACAAACCGACCGACCTGAGAGCCTCCTCATCTGCTCGCTCGTTTTGCGACTGCCCGGCAAAGAGGGCAAATCGCTCACCTCGTCGCGATCGTCGTCTAGAGCCACACTTCTATCTACTGTTGAAGGTGAACCGAATAGGGAAGAAGTGTGGATTGGAGAGAGAAAGATCAAACAGATTAGAAAAAAAATAGGGCCAACTTAATTTAACCAGATAACAAATAAAGGAGTACTGCATGCAAGAGGATAAACCAACAAAAAAACTCTTCTCAACCAGAGGTTAATGTAAATAACCATTCTTAACCTCCCATCTCCAAAATTGGGTGCATATAGGAGTGTACCTGAAGTTTTCTTTCTTGCCAGATCCTCACTAGGTCTCCTTCCAAGGCTCTCACCTGATAAGAGAAACATATGAGGTAGGAATGAGCTGTAAACACCTATGTATAAATATGTCACCCTATTCTTATCTTGTTAGCAAATATGGGTTGACCTATATTAATCCTCAATATTCATTCAGCCCAGCTGATGAGCTCAAATAACTAATTCCTTTTCTGTTTAATTGATACCTGATGATCCATTTGATGATGGCCGTACACTAACAGATGGTTGGACCAGCCTGGAAGTAGGGGGTCTGATTCCGCTGGGCTTGCCTGGCCCACTCATTCTTGCTCTCCTCCACTCAACTCTCCTCCACTCAACTCTCCTTCACAGCTACTGATCTGCATCCACCCAAAAAAGGAATGTGATAAACAAAATAAGGCATTGTAAATCCCTAGTGATTGCTACGATTGTGGCTGTAAGGAAGTATAATTATCACCTTCGTTGTCCACAACTAAGCGCGGCAAAAACCAGCTTTGTGGCTGTGAACGAACGAACAACCGTTAAAAGATTCAAGGATTCGTCACTAATGTGTGCAGAGCAGCGAAAATAAATCGAGAATCGGTCAGCAATTTTGCCAAGGCTTTTCACGGTCACGAAACAGAAGACAAAACCCGCAAAGATGAACGATCAACGTAACCTCGTTCGAGTCTCGGGACTCACTGTCGGGACTTGACAGTTGGCAGCTGCGGGCAGGGTCGCAGACGATGTTTACGAAAAACTAAAAAGGGAAGATTCGCCAGCAGCTCCCCCAGCGGCCGGAATGAGAAAAGTAACTCAATTCTAATGCATTCCGTAGTTCAAAACTAACGGGAAAACTCTCGAGAGCTTTTAGTCGTCTTCTTTTTACTTTTTACACGCTATTGAGTTCAGTATATGGCCACTTTACGAAATTTTCAATTTTACAAGGTTAAGTTTTGTTTACTGCACGGTCGTGCCTGAACAAAATGAGTAATGTTCATTAAATCATCTACGTTTGTAGAAACTATTATTCAACTCCATCTAAAATCTCTTTGAACTATTAATGGCAAAAATATTTATTCTTTTCATTCACGCGGTCTCTCTCTCATTCTCCTTGCGTATTCCAGACACAATGGAATGCTATGGGCTACCACGACATTTATTGATGTTTTACACGGAACACTTTCATGTTGGAATCTTGAATACAAATATGACTTTCACAGCATTTATTACGTCGCAGGCGCAGCCAAATACAATGTAGCAATAAACACAAAAAAGTACTTCCTCAGTAAAACCTTCCTCTATAATTAAAACGAAGGGATCTCACATCCGCCAGCGTCACCGTGATGAGCCCTGACTTAATAAGCCTTAAGCACGCGACGAATCAATCACAACTTGTCACTCATCGATATGCGACCAGCCCTTCCGTTTCGAAATGATCGAGTGATCGAGTAAATTTGAATCTGATCAACCTAGTTTTAAAAAGAAGATATCTTAATGTGACTTCTTCTTCCAAGGATGAAGCTTCCTAGCAGGCAATTTCTTTATATTTTTAAAACGATCAATCTGGAAACCTGTTGCGTGTGCATTTGGAAAGCGACCAATTTATGCCTCGCCCCATCCACATGCACGGTCTGGTCTCGCTGGTCTATATAAGCAAACGCCCCTTTATGCAAATTTTCTTCGTCGTCAGCTAGGTACCTTGAGCGCAACTAAAGAATGTTTAAAAAATATTTTTACTTTTCTTTAATGCTGAGATATCATTTCTTTTTTTTCTCATGCCGACTATTTGATTTTCTCTTTTGTTGTGGTATTTAGAAGCAACCATATACGGTACGACATTATTATTCAGTCAATTCTGCTCCGTTTGATTTCGTGACAACTCAAACAAAAAATTTAGTCGACATTTTAAAAGTGCCTTGAATGACGTCATCAAAGAATTGCTGTAGCTTCCTTTTTGACATCATCAGGCAGGATGTCAGAGAGCGCGACAGAGCGTAACATATGTAGGTAACCTACAACAAAATCCCTTTCGTGAGAGCTCTCTTTTTCCGTCTTATCTGAAATGATGCCGCCATCAACTCCTTTTTTGGCTACCAACAACACCTCCAGATTCTGTCGGTACAGCACTTGGGATTGTGGGTTGATCCAACAAAGAAAACGACTGAATCATAAAATGATGGGGCAGAAAAACACTGCGAGTCCAGAATGGGAAAACGTCGCCTTACCTTCTATTGTTGTCGTAATAGTAGTAATCGCGTAGCTGAATGCAATCCAAGTTGGTTTGTTTAGATTTAATTTTGCCCGTCGAGTCAATAAAACAACACGACGCTCTGGTGGTTGGAGTAGGACTGATCCTTGACACACACACGCTTCCCTGATTTTGTATCTCTCAGTGTAGGTTTATATATATACACGAATATTTCTTAAGTCCTGTGCATCCATAATAGGCCTTATATACATAGGGCCAGCACCTGTTTCTTGAGTTGTTACCCTGAAGGCTGGAAACTAAATAAGGACTGACCGAAACAAAATAGAAAAAAAGGAAGGAAAAATCATCATAAATTCAAGTGGTGTTTCTCTTTGGTAAAAAGCACTGATGCGACAGGCCGATTGATTGCTTGCCGGTTTTGTCCATACAGCAGCAACTTTTTAAGAAAGAAAAGGAATGGGCGATACTTTTACTATTGGATAAGGATCGCATTTTTTACTCGGTTCACCCCATAACATAAAGGTATACGTCACCTCCTTATTAGTGAGGTCATCTTCGTCCACAACTCTTCGCACGCGCACAGCAGGCCATTTGTAATTCAAATGATCAGTCACATTTCTATGTAAGCTATACACAAAAGAAAAGAAGAGGCTTGTGTGGTCACCAACATTTTACGAGATGATTTGTTGTTGGCTTTTAAAATTGGCGCGACTTGTGCCGGACAAGGCAGTGAAACAGGGAAAATAATAAAGAAACATTGACAGTAATTTGCGCTTCGTCATATTTTTTTCTGTTCTCGTGTTGATTAAATATACAGTAAGAAATGCCAAGAGCTGATTGGTGACTTGTGTCAAGCTTGGTTCATCCAACCCACATATCGCAGCTGAGGTGACGTCATTCTTTTTTTACGATCGTGATGCCGTTTATGGGTGTTTGCGGTCATTGGAAGCCTCCACCTTTTTCCTTTCCTCTTCAGCAGTAAAAATAAAAGACAAGACCGAATAGATAAATCACAAATAAAGGAATGAGGTCACCTCACGCGCAGCATCTTGATTACCTTCTTGCTTCATAATTACGATGTTTCTCTATCCTTTTGTTCAGTTATTTACCCTGCAGTATTTTGAAGATTCGGCGAGAAAGGATTCTCAGATGTGACCATATAAGTCTTCTGGCTCAGACTATTGTTTTGAATTCGTGCCAAATTTGATTAGACCAGAAGTGAGAAACAAAGAGTTATTGAGTGTGTATTTCGTTTTAGCGTCAGTTAATTAGAGAGAAAATGCCGAGCGGATTGTTTTCTGAGTTGAAATTGTATCATCTACACTCACCAGCAGCGAGTCTTTGGTTCGATAATTAATATCGTAAGGAGATTCGGGAATGTTGAGAAGAGGTTCGATTGAAATGATGAATGTTGCCAAATAGGGAAAGAAATGGTTTTTCAACGAAATGAAAAAATAGTTGCCAGAAGCTTGATGGATGATCAGTACAAAGAAATTGAAACGAGTTTTCTCTATCGTTGTTTACTACTGCAAGTGGGCGGAGGACATTTGATGGCGGAGACTGCGACGCACTACGCCCTCGGCCGCCCTGTTGAAATCATCCACACCTTGACGGCAATTTTGGACATCTTTGGGGAAAGCCTGTGACCAATAAAAATAGATTTTCACCATACCATTTAAAAAGTAGTAAATTTTTTTATAGCAGATGAATTGCATAACTTTCAATTAAGGAGCTACTCTCTTATTAGGTAATATGTAGGACCATTCTTTCAGATTTTTATGGTTTCAACTTGATATGGATAGAGAATAAAAATTCTACGCCACACGAACTCGCATCCTTATACGATTTATGGATATTTAATTAACGGAATTTAAAAACTAAAAAAACTGGTGATGTCAAAATTTCCGTGTTTTGAAATCCTTTAGCTATTTACTGATCCACACCCAAGGTTATTCTCCTCCCCCTCTTCTCATTTCCTTTACCGTATCACCACCCAAGTGCGTAACTCGTATATCAGTCCCTGACCTTCACCAACCGACAGCAATACACTGCATCCTTCCTTTCTAGTCTCAAATACTGTAATTTACCCTTTCTAAGACTTTTTTTTGGCGTCAGTTATTAACCTACACAGTTAATATAGTCTCAACTTCATCATAATAGGAAAAGAAATTAAAAGCAGCGGCGCTAAATCCGGAAAACGGGATTTCAGTCATTAAAAATTTGTAGCTTCTACTTGTACATCGTTTATAAGAAAAACTAATAACATTAAAAAAGTGTAAAAGCCCCGACTATTTTTCCTTTTTGCGAAAGTTCTCTTACCTGAGTAGGGCTGTACATGAGACTTGGATCAAAAGATGCTCCAGCCAAGTGCTTGTTTGTGTTTTTACCACTTCGGGTAGGCGTATACGTTCCAGGTTTGCCGTAAAATTGTTGATGGTTCCTTTGACGGCGATCAGATGGAGTCTCTATTCCAAAAGGACTGCAAATATGTGCAAAAATAATGCATAAATATTAATATTAATTACAAATATATTTTTCAGATGACTAAAAACCTGTATAGTTTGGTGGGAGTACGGCCCAAAATTTGCTTGGTCTTGGGGGTAGTCTTCCCAGACCTTCCTGGAGTGTATGGTGAAGAACCATTGACAAGCCTTTGACGCCTACGTGTGGGGCCCTTCAGTTTCTGAGAATCCATCAATGATGATTACTATGCAGTTGTAGAAACATTTAATATAAATATTTACCTGAGACCAGTGATCTAGAGTACTACGAACACCATTGAGAGTTGAAGAAACTTTGTCTGCTCCAGCTTGGATTAGCTTTCGCGTTTCCTTTGGAACATTTGATACATTCAAGTTAATGGAGGACAAAACATTGCGGCTTCTTAGCATTCGACTCGTGTTATCGGTGACGCTGTTGAATTGCCTGGATAACTGCCGCCTGCTGCTGGTACTCGGTGCAGTTAAATTATTTGTAGGTTCCGAATCTGAGGCTTGGGTTTTGCTCCAGATTTGAGATAAACTTTTCAAACTACCACTCATTTTAAACAAAAATAATTAAACGATAATTAAAAAACAACCGTCAAGAGTTCGTAACGGCCAATTCTCTGATTCTGTCACCAGTTACCCTTTCAATTCAAAGCTCTGGTTGCATAAAGCAGTGTTGCCGGTTTTATATAACTTTATTTTTTCTCGTCTTTTCAGTTTTCAGCGTTTTTTTATCATTGGCTGCGATGAGGCCATCTGTAGGCAAGTATGTGAAGCACGTGAGGTATAGTATATCTCGGTTTCTGTCTGTAATTCCGTCTCTGTCATCTTGTTGTCTCGTAGTTTGTGTGGACCGTGGCCTTCGATTAAAAGGAATGTACAAATATTTCGCTGCTTTTTAAATCAGTGGTTTATGGCTTGGAAGTGTCAGTCTACTATTTTTAAATTCTACACAAGATTGTGTTGTTAATCTCAACCAATAGACTGCCCTCCTCTTTTGTGAAACGTAATTACTTGGTTGGACTTATTGAATGCCCGTTAGTTTAAAACATTCTACGTCATCAAGAATGGCGAAGGCAACGTCATCATGGGAAGGTAATATGCTGATTAATCAAGTTGTATCTGAATTTGTTAATTAATTAAAAATTTTGTGTTTTGTTTGTCAAGACCTGCGAAAGTTAGCCAGGCAATTGGAAAATGAAATTGATGCCAAGTTGGTGAATTTGAGTAAATTAGGATCAGGTCCAACACCATTTAATAGTGGCAGACTGAATGGGTTTGTCTATATATTTTTTAAATTGTTTATAAACTCAAATTAATTACACTTGTTTATTTTAGAGATGCATCCAGTGTAACTGATAGTTCATTTGCTTTAGAATCTGTCTCCAGTGAAATTCAATTGCTTCTTAGCAAGGTAATGAAGTAGCATGTTATTTTCTGTAAAATCAAACAAATATTAATGATTTGATTGAAATCCCATTTTAGTTGGCAGAACTGAACCAACAGATGACAGAAGTTTCTTCTTCTCAAGCACCTAGTGCTGCCCTTCAACACACTCTACAGCGTCATCATGATATCCTTCATGACTACACCACTGAATTCCAAAAGACTAAATCCCACTTGCAATCAAAGAAGGAAAGAGAAGATCTACTTGGAAGTGTCAGAAGAGATATTGAGTATATTAGAAACCACATCTTGATGCTTTGCTGTTAATCTAATTATTTAATTAAAAAAAACTATGCAGTGCTCACAAAAATGACAATGGGAGAAACAGAAAGCAAGAGCTTTATTTGAAAGAAAATGAACACCTTCGAAGGTATTTATATGCCATTTTTTAAAATAAGTATATTTCGAATATAAACATTTTGGCCGTTCGCTTTCGTAGTTCGGAAAGATTGGTGGACGATCAAATTAGTATCGCAATCGATACGAAAGAGCACTTGGTTTCCCAGCGAAACAGCATGAAGAGGATGCAAGCTCGAGTCAATGATCTGTCCACCCGTTTCCCCGCCGTCAACAATTTAATGCAACGCATAAGTTTGCGCAAGAAAAGAGATGCTATCATCTTGGGTAGCGTAATTGGCATTGGTTTCATACTCTTATTACTTTACGCAACCCGCTGATTTAACATGTTTCTTTCCATTGGCTGCCCTTCAATTTTTATACATATACTGTGATGGCCTTTTTTCTCCCAAAATTTCATTTCTTTCGCATAACAAAATAATTACACAAAAATTCATAGTGAATTCTGAGATGATTGCTTCGTTTTCCGCTGGAGGAACTGTATGAGAGAAAGTAGAGCTACCGGGGTCACTCCTGGGATTCGAGATGCAGCGCCAATCTGAATACAATAGAAGTTATTTAAATTTCAAAAGAAGAGATAACAAAATTCTATGATTTACTGTGGGTGGTCGTATTTCTTGAAGCTTATCTCGTTCCTCGTTTGATAACTGAAGACTCCCACTAAAAGAGAAAGGAAATAATATTTTTTAAATTATTTTTTTATTTTGGTACACTTCTTCTTAGATTGTTACCTTAAATAGTTAATGTCGTCTGGGATGAAAAGTGCTTCTTCCTTTCGAATTTCATGAGCTTCTACAGCTTGATCCTCTACTGCATCTTGATAGACGGACTCAAACTTTAATCGTTGACAAAAATTAGGATCAGAAAGAAGGCTGCTCAGTTGTTCGTTTTTAAGAGCACTATTAAGCTGAGCCAGACTAATTCCATCTGCAGCATCAGAAAGACTCCACTGTACCGATAACATCTGAAACGCGCTGAAACCAAAGTTTTCAATAATAAATTCGTCTTAAATTAAAATTTAAAAGGACAAAAAGAATACTTTTGATGGCTGCATGACTTATTAGAGGGTAAGGAAAGCATCTTTCGCCATTGACTTGTTGGGTACTGAATGGATTTCAACAGTGGAATGGCTCTGTTCAGTTTCTCTCTTGTTTCGACCAGCTTGTCGTACCTTAAAATGAAAATGACGCCCTTTTCTTAATTAAGTTTATCATTATAATTTTACCTTGCTTGAGATACGCATCCAGCTTGAAAGCCCTTTTCAGTGAGTCGGAGATCTGCATTATCCGGTCTTAAAGTAAGTCGAAATTCTGATCTTGAAGTGAACATTCTGTAAGGCTCGGGAGCACCCATACGAGTCAAATCGTCAATAAGCACACCAATATATCCTTCAGTTCTATCGATAATTAAAGGTGGCTGTTCCTTCACCTACATTTTAAAAATAAAATTAAAAAAGGGAATTGGACAAACAATTTAATTGAATTAATTACTTTGAGAGCAGCGTTGATACCGGCTACTATTCCTTGTCCAGCAGCTTCTTCGTAACCAGTCGTTCCATTGATCTGGCCGGCTAAAAAGAGCCCATCGACTAATTTCGTTTCGAGGGTAGGTCGAATTTGCCTTGGGTCAACATAATCGTATCTAATAAAAAAAAATTAACAGAAATGAAAAAATATCTGTAATAAAACTTCATTAAAAAAAAATACTCCACGCCGTAGCCAGAACGGATCATTTCCACATTTTCCAATGCTGGAATAGTCCGGAGCATTTTCAATTGCAGTTCTGCCGGCATCGTACAAGATAAGCCATTTGGGTAAACAACATCATTGTCAAGTCCTTCAGGCTCCAGCCAAACTTGATGCCGTCTCCCGCCAAATCTATATAATTTATACATGAAAGTCTTTATTGATGTTGCTTCATTCTTGGCAAAAGGTCAAAGCCTACCGCAAAATTTTAGATTCGATAGACGGGCAGTAGCGCGGACCGCGCGTTTCCTCTTTAACGTGTCGATTTAAATGCAAATTATCCAGTATAATTCGTTCCATCTCCAAAGAGGTGCGGGTCATATGACAGTCTCGTTGCTTATTTGGCTGAATAAGAGAATAGAGGCCTACAATAACATCAAACCACTTCAGCGACTAGAAATGCGGTTACAAAAATTACCTCAATCCATACGCGGTCATTCATGAAGGAAAAAGGAGAAGGCGGATCGTCGCCTTTCTGAATCGAACAGACAGAATAATCAATGGTTTTGCCATCCAAGCGAGGAGGAGTGCCTGTTTTGAGCCTAGCTAACCGGAACTGGAGCCGTTCTAGCGTCATGGCTAACCCAATTGCTGGTTCATCTCCGACTCGACCGGCTGGGATCTTTTCCAAACCAATGTTGATTTGCCCTCGTAAAAATGTACCCGTGGTAATAACGACTGTTTGACTAGATATTTTTGTACCATCGGCTGTAATTTGAAATAATTAATTTTTTTAAAATATATTCTTGGATTTATAGAAGAAATGAATTTACCTAACAATACTCCACGGCATTTTTCTTGACCAGTTTTATCATCCGGTTCTACTATTAAGTCTTCCACAGCGGCAGCTCGAATTTCTAAGAAAATTCCGCGAGTCTTTTTTCAAATGTTTTAAAAGTGGAATAAATCTTGAAGAAGCATATTACCCAGGTTAGGCATGTTCTGCAGCTCAGCTTGTAGATGTTTCTTGTATAGTTTCCTGTCAATTTGAGCTCGATGGCCCCATACAGCCGGCCCTTTACTACTATTCAGCACCTAAAAAAGAATAAATCTTACATGCAGAACTAAAATTATTTCTCTGCGGACACAATGGACAAACTTTATACTGAATTCCGGATAGATCACAAATTCGGCCGCAAACACCATCCAGCGCATCCACTTCTCTCATTATATGGCCTTTCCCGACACCGCCAAAGGACGGATTGCACGACATTTCGCCTGTAAACATAATTTTAAAAAATACTATTATACAAAATATAATCGGTACGCTGAGCAAGACTACAGCAAGAATTCCCGAATGCGTAATATTTCTTTCCATAAAATTATTTCACTTGTTGTTATAAATATAATGTTATAATAAATACAATTTTTAATTTTTAATTTGTCATAGTCAGAAAGTGATTTATTTGTGATTGTATTCTGGGTTTACCAATAGTGTCCAATTTGTGTGTAAGTAGCAACGTTTTGCAACCCATCCTAGCTGCCGCTGAGCATGCCTCCGTTCCTGCGTGACCGCCACCAACAACCACGACGTCATAATAAAAGCTAGTAGAGCAGAACTTGACTTGTTGGTTGACCCTGAATCGGCGATAACTTGCAGAAAAGTTCCATTCAAGGGGTGTCAACCATTGCCGAATGTTTACCCTTGTGAAGTTGGAGCCGGCGAGTGAGAGAGTTTTACAGCTGTGCATCACGTTTATTCTGGTATTTCCCCCTCAATTTCCAAACATTAAACTGCAGGAAACTGCTCTGATGTTAAGTACCGGGCATATAATAACTTGTGAGAAATCACATGTGTTCAACTGCGTCGTCTGCTAAGTGTAGCTAGCAAGAGCAACGTATTATTATTTACGTTACCATAGCAACTTGTGACGTTCTGAATCTATTCACCAATTATTATTTTACACAGTTTAGAGACCGTCTCAGAAGTATAGGTCTGTTAACGTTTGACATCACTCTCCTTACTCTTCAGTTACACACTTGTCAGCGTCGACGTATATGGTTTTCTCAGCAATCTTACCCAGCACCGTATGGCGTCTTGACGTGATGCCGACTTCTCAGTTCTCACAAAGTTCTCATCAATAGATTGGAAGGCATCCAAGCCAGAGGACGGCTACCGTATATCCAACTAGACTCAGAGCAAGTACGTGGAAAACGATGTATTAACATCTTTTTTAGAATTTCCTTTATTATAATTCAAATTGTTATGAAAAAGTGCTTTTTTAATAGCACCTCTTATTTTTCCCTTTTAGCATTAGTATAATCAATAGGCCTACAATTTCATATTAATTAGTCTCATACCAACTGGTGGTCTTCACCATTTGATAATTCCAGGAGAACTGATAACGACTTATCTTATCTCCTCAGCAGTAGCTCCCCTGACCACATGTCTAGAGGGAAGAATAATCTGATTGCTTTATTGCTTTCCTTCCATAGCTCAGCCCATTCAGTTGGAGATGGTATGAAGTTTCCTCAGTTGAAGCGACTGCTCTCCCTGCACCGTGCTGGACTCATTACACCCTGCTCACTCATCATGGTACTCACCAGAGGAATCAGTCTGAAACGAATTGTGATTTATGGTGTTGGCATCCTTGTTGTGATCATGGTCTTCCAGATATGGAAACAGCCTTGTTTTTCTCCACCATTTGGAGGCCAGGTGATATTATAATTATTATCTTTTTACACATATTTTCCTTTTTCTTTCTATCCTTTAAATTGTTAAGTTAAATAAATATCTTTCAAAGTCTACAAATTATATCATGGCTATTGGTGTTCAATTAACTAATTATCTGGTGAAGGTTCAAACCACAAAATACTAACTCTATCTTGTTTCTTCTGTGTACCCTGCATCCTCTCCCTTTCTGTTTGCTTATCAAATGCTTACACCTCTAAAACAAACAAACACGTACACGCACACAAACCAAAAATGCACCCAAAAAAACGAAGCAGCCTCTCTTACAGCACGTTGTCGTCGACGCTGAACGCCAAAGGACCTTCAGTTATGACAGGATGGAGCCTATGATCTTTATCGGAGGAATGCCCCGTTCGGGCACAACTCTTGCCAGGGTGTTGTTGGACGCTCACCCGGACATCCGATGCGGTGAAGAAACTCGAGTCTTGCCACGTTTGCTCCAAATGCGCGGCCAATGGGTCAAATCTCAGAAGGAAAAAATGAGGCTAGAAGAGGCCGGTGTCACCATGGAGGTAAAGCAATTCAGGCTACTGTAATATAGTTTATTTATGGTGTTATGAGTACGTTGCATGCTAAAAATTGTTTATTAGGTAATAAACAAAATTGCTGCACTGTTGTCTGTTGGATAAATTTTGTAAATTATAAAAAGAGAATTCTCCTTATGATAATTATATATTTTTTTATTTAATTAAAAACAGGTGTTAAATTCGGCGATTGCGGCTTTTATAGTCGAAGTAGTTGCCAAACACGGTGAACCGGCCAAAAGATTATGTAACAAAGATCCATTTACCATGAAATCTGCTGTGTATTTATCTGAGCTCTTCCCACGAGCAAAATTTCTATTGATGGTCCGCGATGGTCGGGCTACTGTCCATTCCATCATCACTCGAAAGGTATTTATCCTCGTTTGTTCTACGCTATTATAGGTTTACTTCATCATAAAATATGGTCGTGAAAGTGCTTTTTTTATATTTATATCTTTGTTTAAACAACGCGCATCTGTCCAATCATTATTTCCTTATGTTGTTTGGAAACGCTTTATTTGGTTTGTTCTGGTATGGTATCTGTGGGTTGTGGCCAATAGTTTGTTGACTTAGGCCATCTCTCAGACTCATAAATTCAGAATCTGGTGACATGCACAGTAAAGCTTTCCATTTCTATGGACCAAGAAAAGATGCTTTCGATTTGAACAATACATTTCTTTGTTATACAAAGCACAGCAGAATGTATGACATTGATTTGCAATTTATCTAATGCGTTTCTTTCTTTGCTTGAACAGGTGACAATCACAGGTTTCGACTTGACAAGCTACCGCGATTGTTTGACCAAATGGAACAAAGCGGTTACAATCATGTATGGCGAGTGCCAGAGCGTAGGACCGAGTAGATGTTTAATGGTCCACTACGAGCAGTTGGTCCTTCATCCCCAAGTCTGGTTGGAGAAAATACTCAATTTTCTCGATGTCCCGTGGAACGATGTTGTTCTTCACCACGAGCAGCTCATTAATCGTCCCGGAGGCATTTCTCTCTCTAAGTATTATACTTTATAATTTTAAAGAATTATTCATTTGTGAAATCAAATGAATCAGTTTTTATCAGGGTAGTAATTTATCTGATTTACTTCAATTGAAATTTTCAAGTAAAAACTGTTTAAACCTGGTCAAAGTTGATATCAATCATTTAAAAAACTTCTCACGTCCTCATCTGTTAAGAAATACTACCAATTAGATTTCTAATAATCTTTTAATTGACCTTCAATTCCTCTCAGCTTTTACAAATATGATATTTCATACTAATTGCATTCTGTTGTATCATCTAATGAATCTTAATTTTTGTTTTTAATAGAGTGGAAAGATCATCTGATCAAGTTGTGAAGCCAATCAACTTGGAAGCCCTCAGCAAATGGGTGGGGCAGATTCCCGACGATGTCGTCAAGGATATGGCTGAAATAGCTCCGATGCTTTCCACTTTCGGCTACGATCCTAACGCAAATCCTCCCAATTACGGGGATCCCGATCAATGGGTCACAAACAACACGCTCACCGTTGCCAAACAATCACATCACTGGCTCAATAAGACGCAACAGCTGCTTAAGACAAAAAAGGAGAAGGAGCAGCCTCCGCCAGTCGTTGCAGAGGATGTGAACGATGTTGCCGAAAAGCTTACCGAATGAAATCTCTTTTAATATCTCTCTCCCGCTCTCTCTTGACTATTTTCTGCTACATACTATCTTATTGAGTCATTTACACACAAAAAAATATTTTTTGTTCTTTAGGTTTTTTTGTTTTTGTTTGGTTCTCGTCACCTCACGTGTTCCATTATGTTGTTGTACAAGAAAAAGGAAGAGCGCCCGTTTTAAAAACTGCGCTCATCAAATGTTCCATCTCAACACTTTTTGATGTTATTCGTGGCTATATATTTCTCTCTTATTTTCATTCAATCTCATAAGGTGTGCAGATACACCTTCTCAATCCGACTTCATTCCCTGCGTTTTTTTGTTATTTACATTTTGACCAAAAAAGAAACACAAAAAACATGTTGATGTGTGTTTTGTCAGCATGCATTAAGAGCTGTCTCTCACATTGTCTTCTCCTCCGCATAGCTTTAATTAAAAAATGAAAGAAAAGTCAAAAATATACATATCCAATGTTGTGGTATTGTAAAAAAAAAAACGAAACAACATGACATCATAATTTTCAAAATACTACGATGTGGGTGGGTATAAAAAAGTCGTTGGCTTGAAAAAAAAGGGTGAATATAAAAAAGAGCAATGGTCAACAGCATGAAAATGGTGGATGTAAAATATGGGCTTTGGTTAAAAGTTATGAGATATGCAAATTGCATGGAGGGAATAGTCTACGGAACAGGCAGTCCAATTGTAACCTCTCAAACCAGTAATTGTAAAAAAAAAAATTCAAAAAAAACCTTCATTCCTTCGCCATCAGTCACGCTCTCTAATTTGGCTGAAAACAGTTAAATAATTTCATCATTTGGAGGGTGCAACAATTAACTGGATTCATTGATATGTATGATCTCTTAATAGGCCAAAGTAGCAGTCAAAGCAAGAGTAACGATCATAGCCATGACCGATTGGAGAGCAGCTCCACTATTCCTTCTGTACGTGTAAGGTGGAAGATTGGAGCCGTAATTGTCCCAGGAGGATGAGCCAAAGCTGCTGGAACCGTATTGGTTATTGTTGCTGTTTGGCCAGCTGTTGCTGCCGCTACCGCTTGGCCATCCGCTGCTGCTCTGGCTTCCAGAGCTCCAGCTGGATCCTCCAGAATTGGGCCAACCACTTCCGGAATTCTGGTTACTGTTCCAGCTCGATCCAGAGTTTGGCCATCCGCTCCCAGAATTTTGGTTGTTGTTCCAGCTATTGCTCCCTCCTCCGAAATTATTGTTGTTGTTGTTGGGGTACCGGCTGCTATCAAAACTGTTGCTAGGGTACCGGTTGAAATTGTTGTTGCTATTAAAATTGTTGAAGGGATCGTTTCCGTACGTATTATATGTGGAGAATCCGCCGGCCGAGCACTGGACGCCCTGAAGGGCAATGTCGAAAATGCGTCCGTAATGGCTAGCGGCACGGGATCCACAGAAATCACTTCCACGATTGAATTTGTCCTGGATACAGTTAGTCAAGTCTGTCAGGTACCTGTCACAAAAAAATATGACGATTATAAATAGTTGATGACTTATTTGCGTGTTTTCCTGAACAATGACGGTCAAGGACGGAGCTAAAAAAATAAAACAATTATGACTTTGTGGCAAGTCAAATTGCTCATCAGAGGTAATCGTATAGTATTACTTAAATCTACTTAAACTTTAAAAACTTGAAATTGATTAGAAAGATGTAAACAAAAGTTAAGCAGTCACGTCATCACTTATCTTGAGGGCCAAGATAAGAAAGGTGTGATGATAAAGGGTTCTCTTTTTATTTACTTGCACTCTTCCTGGTTGTAGTACTGCATGCTGAAGATGATGAGAGTGCCATATTTAAGCATCCGCCTAATGTTGGTCATGGCGCTGTTGGGAAGCATAGAAATAAACTGACCGGAAGAGGAGCCCATCTGAATATCATTGCAACCAAAATCACTTTGA
Organism: Chydorus sphaericus; assembly: GCA_030141595.1. Taxonomy (NCBI): domain Eukaryota; kingdom Metazoa; phylum Arthropoda; class Branchiopoda; order Diplostraca; family Chydoridae; genus Chydorus; species Chydorus sphaericus. The sequence goes on along the minus strand of CM057931.1, from coordinate 8,563,790 downwards.
TCCATCCTTCGAGCGCATTGTGCTCCATTGTTGATGGCCATTTCTATTTATTTTCATTAACAAAAACATTGATTAAGCAGTAGAAAAAAGAAAAAAAGTTATTATAAACGGAGCATCCTGTTGTGAACCGCACTGTGAAACATTTTTAAGAGAGTTAGCCAACCGGATCTGTTTTTTTACAAGAACCTCTGCTTCACCCCTAAAGGAGTTACGTGTCATTAAAGGTAAAAGCAATTCAAGACCCCCGGTGCAGTATATCTCTCTCCCTCTTGTCTGAGTCAACATATAAAAAAGAGGTGTTGGCTAGTTTCCGGTTTCCGCAAAACCCCCACCAACAGAAATTAAATCAATGGAAACCATGTCGCTAGCTGTATTATATGGACCCAAAAACCACCACATTTTTACCTGCTTCCCTCTTCTAAGAAGTTTTATCCTTATTGGTTCACTCCCATATTCCATAAAAAATATTTACAGTTATGAAAGAAAGAAAAACTTTTGTCTTTTTTAAATGATATAAAATGGGTGTAAATTTCACCTTTAAGATTGGTGGGGTTGAACTGTTGATTAATCGTGCACAAATAGTCCCTGATGGCAGCGAGCGCCGCTACTTTTTTCTGGGCCACAACTTCCTGCTGGTTGTTGAACGTGCTGCTTGAGCCAAACTTGCAGGCGGAATTCAAGTAGCCAACGGCAGTGTTCATGTCCCTATGATCCACATATCGCAAAAAACAAAAGAAATGGTTACAACCCGAGAAAAGAAACATGGTAGTGCGGTTACAAGTTTCATCGACTTACCCGCACGCTTGGTTGGCCCAGGTATCCAGTTGCTATTGAAATTTGAATGTAAAATTAATATAAATAAAACATTTCTGGGAAAGAATCGATTCGAACCTGGTTAGATCCACCAACGAAAGATCCGGATGAAAACGAATTTCCCGTCATGTCTGCCGTAATAAGAATACGTTCCGGAATGATACGGTAGTCATATTGCGCCAAGGTTTCCTGTTACAGAACACGCCAGGTGAAAGGTTACTTTCATTTGATATTACAAGGGTATTGTAAATTGAAGCCGTATAAATGTTTTTCATTTTTATTTTTCAAGGGGGCTGACAACTGTTGAATAACACTCAAGTCGTGACTCAGCGTCAGGTTGAATCCGGTTACGACTGAACTTGAAAACATTTGATTGAAAGTTGAATGCAAGAATTCAGCCCCTTTGTTTTATTTTTTACGAAAATAATAATAAGTAATTAAATGTTTTATAGTACGTTGAGTAAAGCGGCGCATCCCCTGTCGCTTCCGAAGGGACGGAACTGTTGGGAATCAAATCCCCCAGATCCGCCAGCTATTCCGCTGTTGAATCCTGGAGCCGACGTGGCTGTAAAAAATCATAACAAAAAAAGGGGTTGACATACAAAAGGCAGAAAAGAAGGAAGAAGAGAAACTCGCACACATTGAAAGAATGCCCCAAGGGCTTATAGTCATCCGTTCGTTCGTTCAATCCCGTAACGCAACTTTCTTTTTTTTCACGTTGGTGCGTGAGGCGAAACCCAGAAATTTTTCTCTGCCCAAGAGCGATGTATAAAGAGGCAACATTGGATAACAGCGCGCCGTTTCAAGGTCTCTCACGAGTTCGCTGGCCTTTCAAAATGTGAAGAAGAATCGGGACGTTCGTTTGCTTACCTGGGGCTGCAACGCAGAAAGTCACGAGAAATCCGCCCAGCAGAATTTTCGACAAAAATCCACACGCCATAATGATGAAGGTAGAACGATTAAGCTCCACTTGATAAGAAGTAAATATTGAAATTGAGATCCGGGCTGTGAAACACACCTTTTTTTATTACCCACCCTGTTGCTATAGCGACCCGTCTGACACAACGTGAGCGGAGCAACTGAACCCGCGGGACTGCGTAGATGTACTATCGAAGAGTTGCTGGTGGGACTCTGGCGGCGGTATATTTCGTGCAACCTAAATCGTTCCCCCAACTGCTGATGCAGAGGGCGCAGTACACACAATCTTTTATTCAGGAAGGTATTTTTTTTTCGTGTACCTCGCTCTTTATACACTTCCTGCATTATATCATCCGTTGGCGGGGGACGACGAAAAACAATACGTGATACGAATCAAATGTATGGGTCACGAAAGACTCGTTAATGATTCGTTTAATCCGAACCGTTCCGAAAGAATCGGGAAAAGAGAGACATTTTAGTTTCACGTGCTTCATCATCATTAAAACTTTTTTCTTTCTTTCTTTGTATCGGTCGAGTACATTCTGTCAAGTTCAATATGGCGCGAAAACAAAACTGCTGTCCAAGGCGTGGTTGTATATTACGATGGGGTTGCTACGGAAGTGGACCCTTTTAGATATTATTTTTTTTGTTTGTCCCCCTCGTCACATATGTTTGATCGATGACGCGTGGTCTCCCATATTTTTGAGTACATAAATACATTATTCCTTCTTTTTTTATCCAATGCTTATTTCATGCGTCGATGATGGGAATGAAAATATGTTGTTCATGAACGAGGCAAGTTTATTCCCGAGTGAGAACATATCACGCGTAACTGAATGCGCAGGACAAGGGGAAAACTTGAGAGACGTCTTCCCTCTACGCATTTTTCTCTATTCTTAAATTTAGGTTAGCCTGATAGGAAAAAAAGAAGCTCTCTTCCCATATTGGAGCCAGCTTCAATTATCTCTGATCACGTTTTCGATGATTATTTTCTCCCCTAAAAGGGGAGGCTCATCAAACGAGTTTGTCCACCTTTTTGAAATGGGTGTGTATTTTTCAAGGTGGGGCACTTTACGTAACTGTATCTAGTTGAGAAAACGAGTCATAGGTAGCGCTATGTGGTTAGTGCGCTAAAGGGAGAATTTGAAAAACAAAAACACGTTTGATTTGTGAATGTGGAATTTTATCCCGCAACTCTCCTAAATCGGTTTTGTTTATTTTCACAAACGTTCATGTCGCTATTAACTTGCATGCTTTTTTGTATTGTTTCGGGCTTGAAAAACTGTACGAGTGTACGGTATATATATTTCACCTTGTCGAGAATAGCAGACGAACACGGATTATACATGTTGTTATTGTTGTGACTTCATGTGCCGATTGCATCAGTAAAATTCAGTATTGCAGAGACTTATATCGTTAGAACGTGTTTCTGTTATTTCGTATTTTACTAAAGTGTATTTGTGAAGTAGTAAACGGCGTTGAAAACGTTGAAAGTACTCTCGAAAATTTCGTCCACGGTCATATTTATTTCAGGAAATTTAGTCATCACCTTCAAGATTTCAAGTGTAAGCTGCACACTTATTAGATAACTGTATCAAGCTTATCCTCATCTCTCGGTACATATTTTGTACATATTTTATCTTTTACATATTCTCTGTACATATTTTTTTCATTTTTGGGTGAATGAAAATTAAGGACACAATTTTCAATATAAAATTCACAAGTTAAACTGGCATTAAAATTAAATAAGTTAATAGAATTACAAAAAAATATATTGTAGAACTGCAAGCCCTCATCCCAGTTCGTCCCGATACATTTCCGAAGGAAGAACAGATGCATACATGTCTTATGCACAAACTGGGATAGTGTTGCCTTTCTAAGGTCATTGACGTCGACACGCCCGGTCTCCACGATCAAGCCGGGAACACGGATACCCGGCTTGGGTTGGCTTCTAGTTCGATTAGCCAACCAAATCGCTACCTTTGTGAGAGACCCTTTCCTATGGTTTCTTTGGTTTACATCATTCACGGTGTCATACACAGTGAATCTCTGGAAACCGACGAGGTTACATGTTTGCCTCGTCCGTATTTCGGTTTCCGTAGATTCACCTTTTGTTCCATTATTTGGACTGTCGTTGTATGACACATTAATACTAGCTTTGGCGTTGTCATATATACCCTTCCATGATTGCCAACTCCGTTCGCAAACCTCACTATATTAGTTTGAACGGACCTTACACCATGCCTTATTACACCTTCAAGATTTCAAGTGTAAGCTACACACTTATTAGAAAGATGTATCTAATTTGCACTTTAAAGCTTATCGTCTTCTCTCTTTGCATTGTATATTGATTGATATTGTTCAGCATTCAAACAGTCTCATTTTCTTGCAGATTTCACGAATTTAGGATTGATTACAGCACCAGCGTTGACGCTGCCTCCACTCACGTTACCTCACTGGTCAGCCCGCCACAGTTCTGCGCTTTTTGAACACGGGCTATTCTGTTCTGGAGGAGAACTTTCGCTTCGATCCCAATGGATAATCAAGTCCCGTTTTCCATCAATCAGGAAGAAGTTTCAAAATACGAGAGCACTGCTGCCATCATTCCATCTCCTTCATTTGGTAATCAAATGGTCGATGACAACATCCCCTGGTATCAAGTCCCGGGCTCGATACCTTCCAGGATCCCGATCGTTGTCAGTCAAGAGGAAAAACTTCGACGTCAGGAGAAGGAGCGGGCTCTGTACGCCAAATTACCAGTAGCCAAATCTGGGAACCAGAAGCCAAAGAAAGAAGTCCACTTTGCCATTATAGAAAGCGAAACAAACGACGCTTCCATCTCTTCTCTTTCCGAGACTGAAATTCCAGATATCGCTCGATTGTTGCCTGAAACCTCCTCGGTCGCTGAAGATGTCAGTCAGGAAGATGAACATGGGAAGAAGGAGCAAGCTCTACATTCCAATCGGTCAGAAACAAAATCCTCGGGTCAGCAATCAAAACACGAAACTAATTTCAACTTGGATTCTTCTACACGAGCCATCCTCTTAAAGTTAAGAAATCAGGATCACTTTGGGCTTCGTCTCGTCCGCCAAGTCTCCGTCACGGAAAAAGCCGCAGTCTTCTATGCAGTCGGTGAGAACGACTTGGATTTCGCTGTGAAAATCTTTGCCAGTGGTAAGAATATTGCCAAAAAGGAGTACAACCGCCTTTTGGAACTAGAAGAAGCAAAAATCCTCAACAGCCCATCGCCCGTTCTTTTCCGTGGCCACATCCTCATCACCAAATGGATGGACGAGGAAGACTATCCCCACAATTCAATATCCCCAGATCTTGATTCAAACTCTAACCAAACTGAAGAGATCCATGATGAGACGCAGCAACAACAGCGTCGTGACCTCTCTCCGGCGTCTCGCAAAGCTCAGAAAAAGGCCGTTAAAGCAGCCCAGGCCGAAAAGCGCCGCAATGCTGACTTTAAGTCTTTGGACCATAAAGGAAAATCCGAACGGAAAAAGATCAGCCAGCGACTTTATCGCTCAGTCAAAGGAGACGTTGGCAACGAATTCTAGAAGGATTAATTGGGATTAAGTTCTGATTTTCTCATGTTAAATAATCAAAAGCATTGCACTATTCGTCTATATTTTCATGAAACTTCAAATTTAATTTATCTGTAAAAAAAAGTTTGATGCTTGAATATAACCGAATTTGAATGTAAAAAATTATCGACCATTATTTTTTTAAATACCCAAATACGGCACATTAATTAACTTTATTACCATACTGATGAATACCTCTTTGTGACGATACCTACTGGTATTCTTTCATTCCAAAATGATTACAGTCGATTCTCTTGTTTCTTCGCTTGGGTGAACACATATTAGTCAGCAGCACGCATCGGTGTGATTGGAAATTCAATCTTGTTTGATCAATTATTTAAGAAATTAATAATAGAAGTGACCGTCACGGTAACCAATGAACGATTATTGGATGGTAGATCTAGTTATTAAAGAAGCATGTAGGGCAACTGACGCAAATATTTATTTTTTTAGATATGACATGTTCGTGAATGTACTTTATGAAGGCATACATTTCTATAAAAGACCGGATGATATTGTATACCGAATTCTTTGGAAATATCGCTTGCGTTACGCATGCGTTCTCTCAATGATTACATCCCCTTGAAAGATGAGCGTTATATTTAATTTCTTTCAGCGTCCATTGTTATGATAAAGTCAAACATAAGTATTCAATTAACTACAAAGAATTAATTCAATCATTTATTCAAGTGATTACAAAAAAATAATAAATTTAGTTCTTCAACTATCTCCAGTCTGTTTCGACACGTTTCCGAGGAAAGATCGGATATACGTTTACACATATAAACTTGGAAAGTGTTGCCCTTCTAAAGTAATTGGCGTCGTCGACACGCCCGATCTCGACGATCCAACTAGGAACAAGGATACCCGGCTTGGGCTGGCTTAAAGTTCGCTTAGCCAGCCCAATCGCTACTTTTATGAGACCATTTGGTTCGACCAACCATATAACCCAATCTTCGGTTATGTGGATTACATTATTCACGATGATATTACACAATAAATTCTCTCGAAAACCCGTTTGGTACTTCTATCCCTCAGTTATTCTTCCTGTAGCCTATAAGGGCAATCACAATTTGATCGACAAGTTCTATTTTTTTAAAGTAAGCATGGTATAGTTTTCCCCAAAGATGATGTAATTCCATAAACTCGACATAAGAATGTACAGCACTAAATAAACCGAATGTGCATTTGTGATGGTGCGTAAGAATTAGAAATCAAGGCCCGTTGACCGAAAATAACATAGCACGCAGTTGATGTCCACATGACTTGGCCTTGGAAAGTACATTCAATATATATATATGTACGTATCACTGATTCCAACCATGCTATATATGCAGTTTTGTTCGTGCAGAAATGCGGACGGAGAAGAAAAACACACGATTAGATGCAATAAAACAATCTGACACACACACGAAGAACCCCTAGAATTTAAAAAAGAGAACAGAAACAGGTAGCAAAGCGATCAAAAGATTCGTCTGGATGGTCGAAGCCGAGTTTCGTCCAGATTTGGTCGTTGTAGAAGCCGGTCCAGCTGGAGTAGTGGTTGAAGCAGATGGAATGGCGGTAGTGTCAGATGGACTGGTGGTACTAGAAGTATCAGTACCAGCTGCACAGGTAGAAACCAAAGAATCAAGAGGAGCGATGAGAGTTTTTTGTTGATCAGCGGGACAAGCTCCTTTTTGCATTTCGGAAGTGATGCAGGTCTTGGTGCTATTAATATAATAAGAGGGAACGTAGTACACGTTCTCAAGAAATTTAAACGAAATATATTTACTTGCAAACGGCGGTGCTGTTGGATTCCTTCATCATCATGATAAGCAAATCGCTAGGGTAGATGACGGAGCTAGCAAGGATACTAGTTACGCCGGATTTCGATAAGCAAGCGCTGGTCACAGTCTTGATGGCTCCGTCACACTTGGAATCCTTGTCCACAAGTACTAAATAAAAAAAAATTAAATTAATAAATTAAATTAATGAAAAATTATGGCAATACAGCTATACCTTTAGAGGTGGCTTTATCGCAAAAGGAGTTTATCATTGCTGAGATTCCAGTAGCAGCGGAATCGGCTCCCTTGTCTGTGTCGGCGGTGGTAGCGGTGGAACACGCAGTAATCAGATCAGCAGCAGACTTTTTCTGTTGAAGACTTTGTAATAAAATAGTTATTAATTGGGTTCTGAATAACAAAACAAAACAAATTTACCAAAAAGCTTCAGGTTTCATGCTATCCGGAACAGCAAGGATGATCTTCTCAGGACTGAAGGCACTGCTCTTGGTCAGCTCCTGTAACAAAATTAAAGTTTAAAAGGGTTGTAGCTAGATTAATTTAACTCAGTCAGTAGGCCTACTTGAAACTTAGTAGAGCAGTCCATCGCAGCACGTACAACTTGCGGATTAGTTGGCTTGCTAGAATCAGTAGAAGTGCTACTAGATAAAGTTGTCGTTGCGTTGTGATTACCGGCTACCGGTGGAACAGTTGGCGATACGGAGACTGGACCATCGGTTTTCGGTTTGGGATCCGGCACATCAACAGCGTTGGATGTTGGGGCAACTGCAGAAGTACTTGCTGGAAATACATCAATGGCAAAAGATATGGTTAAGTTATTACAAGATACATTTTAAATGGCATGTCCCTAACATACTGATGGATTCCGACGGAAACTTTTACACAATGATTAACTTGGATCATTATTTATCCCCGTAGCATTATTTACGATAGACTGACGAGCATAAAACAGATCCCATGTTGGCATGGCGACCAAGAACACCCGCCGACGACCGCGTGCAAAACGCATTAGCGAGCTCGTCGTCCGCCCCATCAAAGGCTCAATCCGAGGACGACAACGACCCCAATATAACTTTGAATCAGAGTTGTGTCCTCGTCAAATCAATACTTTCTAACGAGGCAAGTATTACAAATTTCTCTTCAAGTCGGACAGCCCATTCAAATTCCTGACAATGGCCGATACGCAAGACGGAGAAATCAAATTTCGACATGCAAGAGACACAAATATCTTCAATGAAAAATGGCACAAACTAATTTACCTGGCTTGTCTGTTACGTCGGCGGCATTCAACGAGGCGGCGAGGTAGACGAACGCGATGATTAAAAATTTAACACCCATTTCAGATTGAAAGCTTCTTGCCTTTAACTAAAAAATATGAACCGACTAAAGCGATTAAAGAAAGGCTGCGATAATAATAGCGAAAGAAAACTAGAAAATGCGAGGTCCGTTCGGGTTGGTGCCAGTGCGTCGAGTGAAAGAAGAAAGAGTCGAGCAGACAACTAAGTATAAAAGACGATGAGCTGCGCGTTGTACTACCCTCACTCCTCCTAACTCATAAATCAGCTGATCTACAATAGAAGAAAAGGAAGAAAAAAGGGCGCGAGAGCTAATCCATTATGAGGTGAGGTGGCAAACACACCTGATGGGTTTTTTGCACTAATTCGTTTGCGCGCAACCGGATTGGTCGAGAGCCAGACAACAACATAACCTACTTCATGAAGATGACATTTACAAACAAAAACTGAAAAGGGCAAGTTGAATAGATAATATAATTATCATAATGTAGTAATATAAGTGTGAAATATCCAGTTTCGGGTAGATTGAGATCTCATCTAAAATAAATTTCCGATGGCCCCTTTTGATGTTATGACTGTCGAAAAGTCTCGTGTTTTCAAAACTTGATTAATTAGGTATTACCTGCACGGCGGTGCAGGGAAAATGTTGAAACTGATTAATCATTCTCACTGCGATTTTTTTTATAATGTTACATCGTTAGTGTTGAATAAAAGGACGAATTAAGTTTTCTGAGCACACCGCGTGTATCGAGTAATTCAAATTCTATAGGTGGCGCCACTATAAAGACGAAAAATACCCTTTCTCCTTTATTTGCTCGACGTATTTATAGTATTTCCGTATTCGATTTAACTTGACTAAATATAGATTACGATAGGATTTGAAAAAATAAAATATATTCTCCTAATAACTAGTGTGGGTACTGGCTTGAGAGCGATTTACGATGTTAGTAAATCATTTTAAAACGTAAAAATTATTTTTACTTATCTTAAATATCTTCACGAATCAAGAATACGGTATGAATGATTCAATTCTTACCTAAACAAATTTTGTGACTTTTTTACGGATTCGGGAGTAGGTCCAAAACAGGCGCAATAATATTTCATCGGCTTTGTTCAATTTATCTAAAAAACTTCTCTCAAATGTAAACATTGAATCAACAACTACCGTATGATTCATCGCCCATGGTAACGCTAGTTATTTTTTTGTTGTCAAGGAGCTTCCCGTAGAGTCTTTATTTAAAGTTTTACACACAAACTAGTTCAGCGCTTGAAGAAAATGAGGAATTCGTGTTGAGAAAACGAAAAAGAGGAACTGATTGACCCTACTTTTCCAACCCCCTTAATGTTTCAGGGTATTACTATGATTATATGATGACGGTTCGAGGGCTCTATTCCTTTACTTATTGTCCAATAGTTTTAAAAGTATACCAGTCCATTCGTCCTTCTCTAATCTCAAGAAGGAATTACTTTTCTACCCTATTAGGTGCTAGAAATTCTTGCTAGAACATTTCCGCTCGTTGCATTGTGCGTGAATTGGGCGCTTAGCGGCAGCGGCTAGCGCTAGTGGGTCGGCAGTTCCCTCTGGTGGATTCCGGTTTACCAAAATCGATTCTAACGTATGTCGATTCACTCGATTCTTTGCATCAAGCTTCTCCAGAACAATCGTCTGCTACGTGAATGTCAAATTATTGTTTAACTTAAAAGCACATTTGTTTGCTCAAAGTACAAGTTATTTTACAATTTCATCAATCATGGCGATCTCGGCCAGCATTTTCAAAGATTTGAAGCAACTTATCAAGCCATATTATCTCGTCAACGCAATACTTAGTATTTCTTTTCTAGTGATGAAAACTGTGTCTCCAATATGTCTGTATATGTTTCCACCATCGGAATCACAATGTGAATTAAACATGGTGAGCTTTAGCGATAATAAATATTGCTAAAAGAATTTGATCTAAACAATTTTATACCTTTTATACAGCGGCAATCGGAAATCCTGTTTTTCTTGTTGTTTGTCGTTATGATGAGGGCTCGGAAAACGGGCTCGGTGACTATGTTAGCCTACCTCTCTTCTGGATTCATGTACTGCAAAGTTGCAAACATGATCCTCTGGTTCCATGCTGATCCTCGCTATGGCTTGGTGTTTGTAGTTTTGTTTGTCTGTAAGTTTATACATTAAGGTGGTTCTATTTAAATCACAATCTAATTTGGTTTCTTTTGAATCTCAGTACAAGCCATGGTTTTTCCAGAACCTTCCTACACTGGACCAGAAAAAGTAATTTATTTTCGCGGAGTTTCTTTGGAAGATGAAATCAAGAGAGACAAGAGAATTACATGGATTGTAGCTTTCTACACAGTTTGGAGCCCAAGCTGTGTTAACTTTGCTTCCATCTTCTCCAAGCTGTCAGCAGAGTAATGCATATATTTCACTCCATCAAATATTGCGTATTTTTCTCACTTCCGAATGTTAATTAGGTACTCGTTAGACAACCTTAAATTTGGAAAAGTGGACGTTGGTCGTTACCCTGAATTGGCCAAGAAATACTACATAGATGATTCATCTTTCAGCCGTCAACTTCCCACAGTCATCGTCTTTAAGAACGGAGAAGAACATATACGGAGACCATCGATTGATAGCAAAGGAAGACTCCAAAAGTTCATTTTCAGCGAGGTAACTTTCATTTTTCTTAAGCAGTTAAATTTATCAGTTACGCATAAAGCTAAAAAAATTCTATTTCTTTACTAAACTTAGGATAACGTTAAGGTTCAAATGGACTTCAACAACTTGTACAACGAGTGCAAGAGCAACCCGATCAAGGACAGCAAGAAAGATAAACGAATTAAATCCGAGTAGTGCAATGATTTTGTTGGTAGCTTAGTAGTTAATAGTCGCTCCGTGTTTTCATTCAAAATAACAAGTTTTATTTAAATCTCCAACTTGTAATTTTGTCACTCGCTTTCAAACGGGGGGCCAACAAGCAGCTACAACGTTATGTTGAGAATCAGGTAACCAGCTTTGATAAGCCGACAATAGATACAGTTTGTCTTTTTGCCAAATAGACAGTAATGATTCATAATTATCTACGTTACGGTTCATCAGCTCTTGAAGAAGAATTTGTGTTCTCGGCTGTAATCGAGCCCAACTTTTCACCATGGTTGAAGGTGGCGACAACAGCACGCTAACAAACCTAAGATAAGATAAGTTCAGTAATTAAAAGAAATGTCTAAAAAATACAAATAGAATAAGTCACGAACTTTGCAAGTTTGGAGCAAACAGCACCAGCCAGAAAGAACTGGGCAAAGAATTTGAAACGATCCGGGCCTGCAGGGAACTCTAATTCCATAACGGGAAGCTGCCATCCGCTCCTACCAAATGTGACGTTCATATGGCACAGTACTTGGCCCCGGTCAGCATCATACCGAGGAGCTGGTAACTCGAGAGGCGCGGAGAAAGTACACTGCGTCGGGCTAAAAATTGGAAGCCATGTGGGATCGATTGCAGTTATACCACGAATATACACTTTATCGTGTTCATAAATGTCCTTTTAAAAAATAAATAATATTCATTATGGATAAAACTTGGTAAAATGAAAACTTGTGGTAAGTACCTGATAAACGATCCATTCTGGGCTAGTATGCCGTAATATACTTGATGGGTTAAGGAAGACGGGATCTTCCATTTCTGGACAGCGGTAGGCGAACTTGAATTTACGCCGATCTTCCGTTTCTTTTATTTCTTGAGGAAGAATTTTCCGAGCTACTCGATCAGGCAAGCCAGCTAAAAGAATCTGCCGTAAGAGCTTTGCCTAAAAAACGATGACAAATCATTTACTTAACTACTGAAACTTTTAAACGGAAAGTTAAGTAGTAATGAGATTCGATATAATTTAACAAGAAGCAAACCTGGAATTCAGTAGGCGGTGGCATACGAGGATCAACGGTAACAGGTTCAGCACCAGCCGGAAGAATCAAATTGGTTTCATTTGTGAGCTGTACACGAAGTTTCCGTACCTCACGAAGAGCTTTGCTTCTGATACCGTTTGCCAAACAGAAAGCTTCGATATCACCAGAGTACTCGGCAGCTCCAACAGCCCGAAGCAAAACCATGGGATCACCTAAAAGGAGTGATTCCCCAGCACCAGCCCATGAACGACGTTGACCCAGCCATTTGCGATGGGTTTCTCCACCACCATCTGCATCCGCGGGCTGCTCCAACATTAACTCTTGAACAGACAAAGCTGCGACAAGAGTGATGCTCAACTGCATCAAATCATGCTGCTGGCTTAGCAATAACATTTTTCCAAATCGAGGAGCTAGTGGATAAGCAGCCATCGCACGACCAAGTGGCGTTATCTTCGACGTCCATTCTTGACTCTCTATTGTAAAATTTTTAATTAAACTCGTTCTCCCAGTAGTAGAAGATTGAATAAATATAAACATACGTTTTAGTCGGATATTTCTTGGAGGTGGTTCAAGTGCATTAAGCAACAAAAGTCTTCGTTCGGCACCATGCAGTTGTTGAAGGTCTGGAGGTGTTGGAAAAGGGAAGTGGACTACTTTCTCAATATCCATTGCTTTCATTTGTAAGACCAGGTCATCGATAGGTCTGAAAATCAACAATATCGATGTAATTAGATTTTCAGCTAATACATCGCTGAATAAAGATTACCTTCGAGCAATATCTGGAACTGAAAACTTTTCAAATTCGTCGTTGAAAACGGCAGACGAATAGAGACGG